>JADLZN010004544.1:0-179254 GCA_018155175.1 Sinocyclocheilus anophthalmus
ACTGCACTTCTACTGACCCCTCTGTCAAGCTCCTGAAGTATGCAGATGGCACTACAGTCATCGGTCTCATCAAGAATGGAGACGAGTCTGCTTACAGACAGGAGGTTTAAAGAGCTGGCTGTCTGGTGCAGTCTTAACAACCTGGAGCTTAACACGCTCAAAACTGTGGAGATGATCGTGGACTTCAGGAGAAAACCCCCTGCACTCCCCCCACTCACCATCATGGACAGCACTGTGACTGCAGTGGAGTCATTCAGGTTCCTGTGCACCACCATCTCTCAGGACCTGAAGTGGGACCCTCACATAGACTCCATTGCAAAAAAGGCCAGCAAGGTTGTACTTCTTCGCCAGCTGAGGAAATTCAACCTGCCACAGGAGCTGCTGAAACCGTTCTACTCTGCCATCATTGAATCCGTCCTGTTGTGCACCCATAACTGTCTGGTTTGGTTCAGCAACCTAATCAGACATCAAGAGACTACAACGGACAGTCAGGACTGCTGAGAGGATTATTGGTGCCCCTCTGCCCAGCCTCCAAGATCTTTACATCTCCAGAGTGAGGAAAAGGGCTAAAAAATCACCTTGGACCCCTCACACCCAGTCACTCTCTCTTCGAACTGTTGCCTTCGGGTCGGCGCTACAGAGCACTGACCACCAGAACAGCCAGGCACAAGAACAGTTTTTTTCCCACAGACTATACTCAGTCTTAATAATTAAGCTTTCATAATTATACATCGTTCATCACAACTAACATAGTATATTTATATTAAACTGCCCACTTTGTAAATAACATATCTATCTGCACACTAATAAACATATCTGTACATTTATCTAAACAATTACATTTTTTCCTATACTTCTATTTCTGTATATAGTACATTATTCAATTTTTTTTATTTTTTTTATTTTTTTATTATTATTTATTGTTATATACATCCCTCTGTGTAATTCTATGTATGTCTACACTATCATGTATGTCTGCACTATTTTTGTACTTTCTTCTACACTGGAAGCTCCTGTCGTCATGTCAAATTCCTTGTGTGTGTAAACATACTTGGGTACTAACTCTTCTGAATTCTGCTTCTGATTCTGCTTCTATCTGTCTATCCTTGCAGTCACTGTCAACCTTGACAATTTTGAACAGGCCATTGTCATACTTTCTCCGACATTTACTATTTTGATAATAGCTTTTGAAAAAAACAATTAGCCACCTGGGATATGTCAATGTCTCTACATTTGGACCGTGATGCCGTTACACTGCTCTGATTGGGCATTGTCATCATATGACAACAATGAAAACAGAAGGGGAGTTACTAGCTATATTTTTGCTTATTTATATGATTCTACTGCAGACATTTACAACATGCTAGAATGAGTTTAAAGTAGTTCACATGATGCCTTCATACACATATACGGGATGGAAATAAACTCTGCAGGACAGTGGCCTTCCAGCACCTTTTGTGACTCAATGCGTGAAGCAATTTCCAACCAGCCACATCAAGGAAATCTGAGGATCTTAGACACATTTTCACTCTAAACGTTTCAATGGTGCTTGATGCCTAACATTTAGGTTGTTTGTCTGTAAAATTATATGCATAATTAAAAAAGGCTGAATCATGCAACAGAGTCATGGTTTATAGATTTGTGGTTTCAAAGAGAGATCGTATTCAAAGCTCATAATGAATGTAAATGTTATTTTTATCCCGCTCTTGAAAGTCATTGTGACTACATTAAAATTCGCCAGGCATTAGCCAGCTTAAGAGGAGATCTAATCAGGCTAACTTAATTCATCCAGGTTAATCCAATATTCAGTGATACAGTTAAGTCTCATCACCATACCCCACATTAGAGACAGTGGGTCATCACCGGAGAAAGAACAGATTTACTGCTTGCTCTTTTGTGTCATTCTGAGTGCATGGGCTTATAATTCAATCATTGATACAGTTAAGTCTTCATGTCGACATGCAATAGATATGAAACAACTGCATTCAAGAGGATCCCCTAAGTGAGGCATTTCTTTTTTTCCGAGAAGAATAATTTGCTCTCAGTCGCAGAGGTTTTACTTTCATTAAAACTGAGGTCTTCTGTCTGACTTCAGAGCATCAGTGAGTCTTTCCCTGATCTCGAGCTTGTGCAATCTGATGTCTGACGGATGTGGCATCTTGTGAGTCTTTATTAAAGGAAGCATCACTGCATCATAGAAAATAGGCATCACATTGGTATTACATTTCACAAGAAAATATGCAAGTAAAAATAAAAGACGGTAATGTTGGTCAGGGATCAGATTACCTGCTGACTCCCCTTGATCGGTTGTTTTGTAACATTAGACATCACATGCATGACAGAAGATTGAGTATGAGGTAGTTTAATATAGTATGTATTTATTACATTAAGTGTAATAAAAGTGAAAATAATGAATGTTTTCACATCAAAAGTATTTTCCAAAACCTTTTGTGTGTATGTATGAAAATAATTAAATTAACTTCAGTATTGACCTTGTATCTATACTATATAGGCATTTTACAATATTTAGAATTTTGCATATTTTGGCATTTTACCATTACAATAAATAAATACTGTTTTTCTATTTTAATCTAAACTGTTATTTAATTCCTGTGATGACAAAACTCTGTTTTTAGTATTACTTGATTCTAACTAAATCTAATTTGAGTCTGCTAATTTGGCGCACAAGAAACATTTTTGATTACAATCAGTGTTGAAAACAGCTGTGCTGCACAATATTTTTTTATAGTATTTTTTGCTTTTTGATGAATAACAAAAAAATTCTAAAGAACAACATTTGCTTGAAATATAATTTTTATAACATTATAAATGTCTTACTTTTGATCAACTGAATGCTGAATAAATTTTTTTTTGTTTTTTCAAACAAAATTAAAAAAAATCCTACTTAACCCAATGGTAGTGTATTTAGTGTATAATGTATAATATCTTAAAGCAGGTACCCTATTTGTTTTTCAATGTGGTTTCTATTTTGATTACTAATACCAGAGTGAGGAAAATACATGCAAGATTGAATCGAGGTAATGCTTTCCTGGGGGATTTGTAGCAGTTTACTTGCCGCCTTTGCATCCCCTTCTCCTCTCATTTACAAAACAAGCTGCAAGTATGCGATACTAAGCTGACGAGG
This sequence comes from Sinocyclocheilus anophthalmus, assembly GCA_018155175.1. Classification (NCBI taxonomy): domain Eukaryota; kingdom Metazoa; phylum Chordata; class Actinopteri; order Cypriniformes; family Cyprinidae; genus Sinocyclocheilus; species Sinocyclocheilus anophthalmus. The sequence goes on from JADLZN010004544.1 coordinate 3,146, forward strand.
TTGGCAGGCTATCACTGGAATACTGCCTTTGGAGGTCTTTGATAAAACCAGGCGAGGCTGGATTAAGAGATCATATCACTTTTTTCTTCGTCAAGGCAGCTCAGAGAGACGCATCATATCATTTGCTAAAGACTGGCAAACGCGGGGGAAGAGCTCACCTCATCAAATTAAGCATGTTTTTTGAAAGTGCCACTGAAGTGTTTCGGGAGTAAACAGTGGCAGGGATGAAAACCATGAATGAAAAGAAACGTTCTGTCATGCAGAACTGGGTAATTATCATGCTCTCTCTGTTTTCTCCTGTCTTTCAGCATTAGAGGATGAACTGGATTTCGCATTGGGCAAGCAGACCCCAGCCTTCCTCAAGAAATGTGTATGTTACATCCGGAAGATATCCAACTTTGACCGTTTCGCTAAACTCCCCGAGATGGCCCGCTACATGGACATCGTGGTGAGCGCTGACCGTGTCATGAGAAACCAAGAAGCCTACGAGCGTCTTCTGAAAGTCAGAGACGAGTTCATTCCAATGGTGGTGGCAGCATCCAATCTTCGAGTCTACTCTTCCGTCACTCACTGTGACATGAAACTTGGCTACTCGCAGGAAGTAGAGAGCCACTACGTCGAAGGTCTGTGCAAACAGTTTTATGAAGACATGGTGGATATCATCCAGGCCACGGTCCAACAGAACTTTGACACAGAGACAGATACGCTCTATGATGAAATTATACAGCATCTTTCGCTGTGCAAGACTTTTTCATCTTTTTATGTGTACAAGAGTGAAGCCTTGGACATAGTCCAGGAGTACCTGTACCCCTCCAAAGGTGGTCGAATAACTCCCCTAGTAGTGTATGGAGGACCCTGCACTGGAAAGACATTGTTACTTGCTGAAGTGGCAAAACAGGTGAAAAGCATGTATAGTATGCACATTTGTGTGTGTGGGGGTGAGAGAGAAAGCACTTGTGAACATACTGACCTGCTTTTTAAGGCCATCTGGATGCCGGCACATGTTAGATTAATGCTGCGGGATGCCTGTATTTAGCCTAAAGCTGTACTTTGCTTCCTCTGACTTAATATCTGATGTCATGGCATGAGATTCAAATTAACATTAAAGGGGTCCTATTATGCTTTTTCACTTTTTCAACTTTAGTTAATCTGTAATGTTGCCGTTTGAGCATAAAAAAGATCTGCACCGTTACAAAGCTCGAAGTCCAATTCAAAAGGATATATTTTATTTAACAGAAATCACTTTCAAAAACTACAACGAACGACTCATTTTTGGACTACAACGCATATTTTCTGGAATTTGTGATATCACAAATATCGAAGAATGGGACAAGACCTGGTTGAGCTGCAACGAGTGTTATCACTATGTCAGAAACACGCTAGCTTTCCCAAGGCAGACAAACTAAGAGTGGTTACAATCATCCGGGTTTAAATCGTGCTCAAAATGATTTGATTTTGACACAATATTTACACTGAAGCTTGCAGGCTGGGGCATGACATTTCCCAACCAGGCGCCGAGTGGTGCCAATTACAACACACACTGGCCCAGCTAACCAATCACAGCACATCTCGTATTTCAGAAGGTGGGCCTTCATTTGATAAAGGAACTATTCGAGTCGTTCATTCCAGACTGGGGAGAGAGGTGTTGTAATTATGTAAAATATGTAAAAAATAATGTGTTTTTCGAACACCTAGTATGAGAGCCTGTTCTAGTACACCCCCCAAACAAAATCAAGACTTTAAAAGAGCATAATAGGACCCCTTTACAGGTATTTGGCAGGCTGTTACATGAATTTGTCTGTCATAACAGATTTTGTGCATTCCAGTGTATCTGGAGGCACACGGTAGTCCAAATACAGATCATTGCATTCACAAGCTTAAAAAATGCTGATTTAAATTAACTGATAAAAATAATTTGATATAGTTACTCATATCTGTCAGCTTCGACCAATACTTAGGGCTTATGGAGATCAGTGGTGTGCTTGTGTCATGTGTTGATGGTCAGAATTGACAGTGTTGATAAGTTTGGGGGCGAGGAACAAAGGAGGAAAGGGTAGAAATTAATCCATTAATTTGTGTAAATCAGATGTCCGTGCTGTGGACAGTTGACTGCATCTGCACACCGAGAGCAGCCAGTGTCAAGCCGGATCTGCTCTCCCGAGGAAACGTCTAATTGTGCTGCGAGGGGCAGCATCAGCAGAATCCATTACTTAAATGGGAGACAGGTGCGCTCAGGCCGGGCGTCTGCCGAGCTGCCAGGACTCTGACGTCAGAGCGCAAAACTCCTGCCGAGCCTGACCCGCGCTGCTGCTGCTTCCTGCCTGGAGCGGAAGTAGGTCTTTCACACTTCCTGCAGAGAGAGAACGGACCACAGACAGACTCGTGCTGTTTGTAATGTTGCAAAAACACAACAGTTTATGTCCTTCTCACTTTTGCTTACAATATACTGTATCATATTTGACCCATGAAGTTCTAAAGCCTCTAAATGATCAAAACTTTGCTGACAAACCTGTCGCACACATGTTGATAGTTTGGATGTTTTTAGCAAGGAAAAGGTCTTTTGGTGTAGCTGTACAAACATCCACCTTCAGCTCGTGCGTCACGTGTCTTTTGCTGTGAAATCTGATTTTTATCAAGTAAATGTAAGAATAACTTTGATATTGTTAGTGATACATTTGAAGATGACTGAAGCCCTGATTATCCAGACATCATGTTCAAATGTGAATATCAAATATAATCATCAGGCTTTTGAGGAACGTTTCTTTGTTCATCTCTCAATCATCATTGTACTGCATTGCATTTTATGGTTTGATCATAAAACTAAGTAAATCTCATCTTACTAAGACATACTGATATAGAGCGAAAACTGATATTTATTTCTATGTAAGTATCTGCTGAACTGATGTAAAAATCTCATTGATTTATAACAAGCTATCAGACTTTCATTACTTTTTGGTCATTTAAATATCAGTATTTGGACCAAATTGCATATTTTAGAATAAAATTCTATTCTGAATAAAATGGAGCTATTTTTTTCCTCCATATTTTCACTATATCATACTATATGAGCCCCAAAAGCCTGATGTATCAAATATGATGCTCAACAAAAAACATACAAGCATTATCAGTTTAAATGATCACTTTTTTATATGTTTTCATGTAATTTCAAGATGCTTTAAAGTACCTTTGGATATCTTAAATGCACAGTAAAAAATGATTTTTCAAAGTTATAAATAAAACAAAGATTAATAGAGCACCTTTTACAAGCAAATGCTATTTCAGCCTTTCGACTTCAATGTCTATATGTCATGTTTAATTCTACTTCTAATTCTACTTCTATGTCATGTTTAATTCAGTGTGCTTCTACCATCTTTGTAATTATTTGTTAAATTTACTAGCAATTTCTGAGTGAAAACTGTTTCTACACCAGATTTTTTGTTTTGGAGAAGAAGGACTGTTGTTGCGTGCTTAATATCTCACAGATCTGGATGTGACGGTGACATCACACCGTCTCAAGCAGCTGATTGGCGGTTCGGTGTCGTGAAATGCAACCTCACCGTTTGACGCTCACTAAACCCTCCATCTACACATGTTCATTCATTCGCTCCGAGCTCTTTTCCATCCGTCTCGTGTTCGCCACCGGACAGAGGAAGCACTTAACATTTCATAAATGTGATTGAATCAACCTTTAACAGGCCGTTACTCACACACGTGTCTGACAGAAAAGCCACTTTCCAAAGGGCAAGTGCAGTAGCTGGGCAAATATTTCCAAAACCACAAGAAATGCTTTGCATGTGTGTGAGAGAGCGAGAGAGAGAGAGAAAGAAAGAGACGAGAGGAGATGAGGAGATGGAGGAGAGAGCGAGGAAGGAGGAGATGAGAGAGGCGAGAGAGAGAGAGTGTGCGAGAGAGAGAGAGAAAGAGAGAGCGATTGGTGGTGTTGACCCACAGTTGTGAAACGCAGCAAGCGGCTTGCCAGGCAGCGCATGAGATGCACGTTTCTGCACAGCCCCCCGTGTTTCCCCCTCGGAGGACAGCAGGGTGACGGTGCGAACCCAGACTCTGCCGCCTCCTCTCTGAGATCAGCTGAAATCATCCCTCGATTCCAGCCTCCTGATTGGCTGTTCAGGGCTCTGAGTAAGACTTCGCAATAAGCCCGGAGGGGTCGCATGAGAAATCAGCCTGAAATGGCAACGTGTCTTACTGACTTACTCTAAGAGTGTGTGCAGAATGAATGAAAAAAAAAAACAGTTGTTATTCTAAACCAAAAGCTAATTATTTTCAAAATCCGAAATAAATAAACAAGTATTAATTTTAATGTTAAAATGTGATGGTTGTGTATATATATTAATATTGTATTGTACACAGAGGCATTAAACTGATTCAAAGGCACAATAAAGACATCATAATATTAAAAAAATTTTACTGTTTCAAATAAATGCTGTTCTTCAGAAATGTCTAGTCCTCAAGGAATTCTAAAAAAAAAAAAAAAAAATTTATCACAGTTTCCACAAAAAAATATGAAGCAGCACAACCGTTTTCAACACTGATAATAACAAGAAATGTTTCTGAGCAGCTAATCAGCATATTAGGATGATTTCTGATGGATCATGTGACATGGAAGACTGGAGTAATGATGCTAAAATACAGCTTTGAAATCACAGGAAAAAATTACATTTTAAAAATATATTAAAACAGAAAACAATTATTTTAAATTGTAATAATATTTAACAGTTTTACTGTTTTTAATTGTATTTTTTGATCTAATAAATGCAGCCTTGGTGAGCAGAAGTGAGTGTGTGAGTGTGTGTATCTCATTAAACCTGTCACAAGAACATGTCTGATTCACATTTCACCTTAAAATATAAATAGATCATTTTTTGGGGGGATATTATTTTCATGACAAGCAAGCCCATTCTCCTCCCAAAAGTTCTCATTACTATAATGCATGTGGACATTTTACTCTTACGATCATTTTAAACTGCATCACAGTAATGAGAATCTAATGAGAATCACTAACAATAATGAGAATTACAAATACAAGTAAATAGTTAAATAGCCAAACACATTACTGTAAAGAGATTTAGAAGGTAAAATGTTTAATTGACATTAAAATACTGTTACAGTGCAAAAAACTCTTAACGTTCTCAAAAATATGCTATTTTTGAGAAATATGTGTTTGTATTTTTTATTTTGTTTGGGGGTTAAACTATCACTGACAGTCATGAAAATTACAAATAAAAAGGTCCATACACATTAAAGAGATTCTAAGGAGAAAATGTGTTTAATCTGCATTAAAATACAGGAAATACTACTAATAAAAATAACAACAACAACAACATTAATAATAATAATAATGTCACAATGCAATAAAAATCGTAATTTAAAATATGCTTAATTTTCTTCATGCAAAATATTTTAGTTGTTGTAGCTGTGAAACTGTGACAATAATTGACAATATTGAGAATTACAAATAAAACTCAAAAGAAAAAGTCCAGACGCATTACAGTAAAACGATTTTGAGGGTAGAATGTTTAATTAAAAAGTTAAAAAAATTTCACAATGGAAAAAAACTTAATGTTCCTGAAAATATACTTAATTTTCTTAATGCAAAATGTGTTTTTTTTTCAGGGTAAAACAATAATTGACAATAATGAGAGTTACTAATAAAACTCTACAGTAAAATGTCCAGACACATAAAAAATTTCTTTAGGAAAAAATGAGTTTAATCACAATGTCACAATGCAAAAGAAATAAAACATTTTCTTATTGAAAAATATTTGATTTTTTTTTTTTCAGGGAAACTACCATTGACAATAATGAGAATTACAAAATAAAACTCAAAATTAAAGTGTCCACACACACATTACGGTAAAGAGACTTTGAGGAGAAAATGTTTAATTGTTATTAAAATCAATCAATCCCAATGCAAAAAAAAAAGTTCCTATAAATGCTTCATTTTCTTTATGCAAAATATTATTTGGTATTTTTATTTTATTTTTGGGGTGAGACAATAGTGAGAATAAAAAAAAAAGTAAAATGTCCAGACACATTACAGTAAAGAGATTTTTAGGGGGAAACGTTTGACTGTCACTAAAATACAGGAAAATAAACATTTTTTTTAAAGTATTTTTAAAATAAAAAGATTAAAAATGCAAAAATGTAAAATCTTAATGTTCATAAAAAAAAGTAAAGTATAGTATTGTTTTTTATTATTTAGTTTCTGGGTTGAAATGTGACCTGTGCATGTTTCCGTGACATTCACCAGGAGCGTTTTTAGTGTTTCTATGTATAAGAGTGTGTGTGTGTGTGTGAGTGAGAAAATTGAGTTTGGCGCATTGGCGCTGACACCCGGATGTCCCCTCAGGCAGCGGGAGCTGATTAGCTCTTGGTTAGGGGCAGTTGAGCTGTAAGGCGCGCTGAGGTTATGAGTTAGTTTTTAGCTGTGAGCGTGTGTGTGTGTGGGAGTGTTATTACAGCGCGCGGCTCTGGCAGGAGAAGCAGAGAAAATGTGCACAACGTACGCCTTCTCTCGCCGATTCCCCTCTTTCTCACTGTCTGCCTGTCTCTTTCAGTCCCTCTCGCTCTCCGGCTTTTCTAAACAAAGCAGGTGATTCAGTCGAGTCATCCAGAGGTTAAAAACATGGCACGGCTCTTCTGAGCATGTCACCAAGATGGAAACCTCATGAATATTCAGCGGGAGCAGCAACAGTGCACTTTGATCCGGGGCTGCGGCTCAATGATTCTCTGTTTAAAGAAGCGCAGTGTGCGGGCGTCTGTCTGAGAAAGCGGGCCGCTCGTACAGTAAGTGGAAAGCACTAAACGAGTGTGTGGGCACATGCAAAGATCGTGCGTTCCTGTCGGTGTCTGTGTAATTGCCACACTGGATCCGTAGGCCGATCGCCTGCTTGATTCACAAGCCTCTCGTGTAAGAAACGAGGCCATAGGAATTACAGATCACAATGGAGATCTCTTTACAATCACATTCTTTCAAAAACAAATGAGCTGAGCTAGATAAAGCAATCCCAGAATGCATTGCAAGCTCAAGATGGCAGATGAGTCAACAGAAATGCTGGTTATTTCATTAAATATGAAAAAGTAGTAATGCAATCTAATTAAATTGACTTTTTCACCCAGCTATTCTAAAATGTGTTACCAAACACTGCTGGAAATGTAAAAGAAACTATGTGGGACCATAAGAACCAAGTGTATTTCTGCTTAATGGAGGTTTATTAATTTATGCATTTAGCAGATGCTTTTTCCCCAAAGCGACACACAATAGAAAAGTAAAAACAATTCTAAGAGCTAAATATATAATTCCAGGTTTATTAGACAATTACATTAGGAAGCAAGCTATTTTTTGTTTATTTTTATTTAGTCACATTTCTATTAAGTTGACATTTTGCATCAACATTGCATTTTCTTTCAAGTTTTTCATTTAATATTTATATTTGTTTCAGCTTTATTTCAGTTAACACAAATGCTTTTATTTTTGGGCATTTTTACATATTTCTGAAAATATACACTCTAAAAAATGCTGGGTTGTTTCAACCCAACTTTGGGTCAAATATGGACTAACCCAACTTTTGGGTTAAAAAAATTGAATGTAAAAATTTTGGGTTGTATGTTAAAAATGTAATGTAAAAACGGTTTGTTGGGGTTAGGCCTATTTGACCCAACAGTCGGGTTGAACAACCCACATTTTTTAGAGTGTACATTTAAAAGAAATCTTCCAAAATATACAAAACAAGGCCAAAAAAATATATTAGCAAAACTGTTTCAAAATATTTACCAAAGAAAAACGGTAAATGTAGTTTCTTTGTCATGAAATACATTTAGAAATAATGACGGTTGAAACTAAATGACATTTTCCCTTTCAAATATACATTTCATGAGCTTCACTGTTTAGCAGATATTCAAATATATGGGATTGATTCATCATTATTTATGGGATTACACACACACACACACACAACACACACAAACACTGTACTACTATATATAATAATATATATACACACTACTACTAACAAAAATGGCAAAATCACATAAAATGATAACATTTTTCAATATTTTTGTCCAGCATCAAATCATCTGAGCTGCTCCACATTCATTTTATACCATAGTTCTGTCCTCTTAATGTATGTCAGACTCATTTGTGTCTGTTTTTATTTCCCCTGAGGAATTTTGTGTTCATCTAAAATGAAACACAACTGAGACCTCCAGAGCTCTGAAAGAGCAACCTCTGAGCAATAAACATCTCCTCTGGGTGATGACGGTGCACAGACACCGTTCAGTCTCTGTTTCACAGCATTGCCTCATTTTATTGGTCTTGTACGGTTTAAAGATTTCCGAAGTGCTCAGATCACCTGCAGGCGACTCGACAATCATCCTCGCTTCCACAGGACGACTGCCTCTGGGAGCTCTCGGTTCAGGCCGTGACGGGCCTTTATTGAGGTCCTGCTGGCGAGACTCAAACAAATCAAACACTGAGCTCGTCTGCTGTAGGACTCAGGGCCGCTGCTCGCCATCGGATGCTCACGAAAGCCCCTGACGTGCAGAACGTCTGAGAGGAGCCAAGTGTGCCATCTGTTGAGATGTGCTGTGTCATCGTGAAAATAATGAAAGAATCAGGCAGAAACGTGTGACTGGAAAAGGCTTTTCTGTTTGCTCGTCGCCTCTCGACTAACCAGCCTGACGACTGACACAGACTCCGGCCGCTTACCAGGACAAACTCACCCGAGATCAATAGAGAGGAAAGGAGGGGGTCGGAGGAGGATGGAGGCATGTGATGAATGATCTGAATCTCATGTGATGAATAATCTCATTCAGCTTCAGGACATAATCGGATTTAAAATCAATTTTTGATGTGGAGTTTCATCAATTGACCTTAAAGATGCATCTCTTATTATGGGAACGGAACGGTTTATCAAAATCATCCGCCACATGAAAAACGATGAGCACAGCACAGCGGGGTGCGATAGATAGATAGATAGAGAGATAGATAGCTAGATAGATAGATAGAAAGATAGATAAAATTAGACTGAAGATAGATAGATAGATAGAAAATAAAGAAACGATAGATAGATAGATAATAGATAGATAGATAGACAGATAGCTGAGAGATAGATGATAGATAGAAAATGAAAGAAATGATAGAACGATAGATAGATAGATAATAGATAGATAGATAGATAGAAAATTTAAGAAACGATAGATAGATAGATAGCTAGGATAGATAGATTAGATAGATAGATCGAAGAGATAGATAGAGAGATAGGAGATGGGAGATAGAAAATGAAAGGAAATGATGGACCGCTAGAGAGATAGAAAATGTAAGAAACGATAGATAGATAATAGATAGACAGAAAATAGATAGAATGACAGATACGTAGATAAAAAATAAAGAAACGAATTAGATAGATAGTGATAGATAGATGAATAGATAGAGAAACTAAAGAAAAAGATAGATAGAAGATAGATAGATAGATAGATAGCTAGATAGATAGATTAGTGATAGATAGAACTGAAGCAAAAGGACTTTAGAACGATAGATAGATAGAAAAATTTAAGAAACGATAGATAGATAGCTATAGATAGATAGATAGATAGATAGATAAGATAGAAAATTTAAGAACGATAGATAGATAGACAGAAAATGAAAGAAATTATAGAAGATAGATAGATAAAAAAATTAGAGACCTATAGGAGGTAGATAGCTAGCTAGATAGATGATAGATAGATAGATAGATAGATAAGAGGATAGATAGAGAGATAGATAGATTGATAGATAGATAGATAGAGAAAATTACAGAAACGATTATTAGATAGATAGATAGATCGATAGATAGATCGATAGAGAGATAGATAGATAGATAGACAGACAGATAGATAGTAGATAGATAGATAGGATAGAAAATTAAAGAAACGATAGATAGATAGATAGATAGATCGCTAGATAGATAGATAGATAGACAGACAAACAGAAAGACAGACAGACAGACAGATAGATAGATAGATAGATAGATGATAGATAGATAGATAGATAGATAGAATAGATAGATAGATAGATTAGAAAATTAAAGAACGATAGATAGATAGATAGATAGTCGACAGATAGAAAATTAAAGAACCGTAGAAGATAGATAGATAGTAGAGAGATAGATAGATAGATAGTAGATAGATAGATAGAGATAGATAGATAGATAGATACAGTAGGTGAAAAAAGTGTTGGCCCCCTTCCTGATTTCTTATTTTTTTTTGCATGTTTGTCACACTTTAATGTTTCAGATCATCAAACAAATTTAAATATTACACAAAGATAATGCAAGTAAATACAAAAATGCAGTTTTTAAATGATGATTCATTTATTAAGGGAAAAAAGCTGTCCAAACCTACCTGGCCCTATGTGAAAAATTAATTGCCCCCTCCTGTTAAATCATGAAAGAAACTGCAATTAACCACATTATTTTAGAAAGCTGAGTTAAATTTCACTAGCCACACCCAGGCCTGATTACTGCCAGACCTGTTGAATCAAGAAATCACTTCAATAGGACCTGTCTGACAAAGTAAAGCATGATTAGAGAGCAACACATCATGCCGTGATCTAAAGAAATTCAAGAACAGATGAGAATCAAAATAGTTGACATGTATCAGTCTGGAAAGGATTATAAAGCCATTTCTAAGGCTTTGGGACTCCAGCGAACCACAAATGGAGAAAGTTTGGAACAGCGGTGAACCTTCCCAGGAGTTGCCGGCCAACCAAAATTACTCCAAGAGCACAACCACGACTCATCCAAGAGGTCATAAAAGAACCCAGAACAATTAAGGTCAGTGTTCATGCTTCAACAATAAGAAAGAGACTGGGCAAAAACCGCATCCAGAGTTCCAAAGCAAAAGCCACTGCTGACCAAAAAGAACACAAAGGCTCGTCTCTCATTTGCCAAAAAATATCTTGATTATCCCCAAGACTTTTGGGCAAATATTCTGTGGACTGATGAGACAAAAGTTGAAATTTTTGGAAGGTGTGTGTCCCGTTACATCTGGCGTAAAACCAACACAGCATTTCATTAAAAGAACATCATACCAACAGTCAAACATGGTGGTGGTAGTGTGATGATATGGGGCTGCTTAGCAGCTTCAGGACCTGGACAACTTGCCATAAATGACGGAACCATGAATTCTGCACTCTATCAGAAAATCCTGAAGGAGAATGTCTGGTCGTCAGTTTGTGACCTCAAGGTCAAGCGCACTTGGGTTATGTAGCAGGACAATGATCCCAAACACACCAGCAAGTCAACCTCTGAATGGCTCAAGAAAAACAAAATTAAGATTTTGGAGTGGCCAAATCATTTTATGGATTTAGGAAGGATTGATCAAATAAATGTTGAAGCAGAAGAGATTCTTGCAAAATGTTTTGGTGGTGTAGGGAAAACATTTCCAGGGTCTGGAGGTTTGTGAGAAGAGTTTCCTTTTGATTGATTGACTGATTGATTGATTGAGTTTTACAGAAAGACGCAGGATATAATGTAACCTTGTCTTGATGGATAGCACTCGTGTTAGTAAGGTTGTCTCAAGGTGAGACTGAGACATGAAGGAAACTGGGGGAAAAAAAATTGAGGGACACAACGCGGAATAAAGGAAAACAAACAAAACGCACACACACACACACAACAAAACACACAATACAAAACGGTCTTGATGATCATGATTTAGCTTAAGCTCTGCATGTGTTTTTAGCTGTATGCTGCTTTATTCATCAGCGAAAGACATGAAGATCCAACATCTGACACTCATTTAATTTCCGTGAGATCTTTATCACAGGAGCAGTCAGCTTTGGCAGATATTCGTATCAGATTTGTATGTCTGTTTGACAGAAGCAAAATACCAAGCCAGTGAAAGAAACCCCATTTCAAGGACTTACAATCAACACTGCAAAATGACAATTTTAATGCGATCGTAATGCTGGTCTGTTCTTAAAGTGCTCCAGGCTCATTAATGAGTCTGTGATTGATATATTTATAGCTGGACGTCCTTGAGCACGCTGCCGGGTGGTGTTGAAGAAATTATTAAAAATTCACACGTAACAAAGAAGCAGATCTCCGGAGGCCGTTAATACATGTAGCACAGACTGAGAAACACTTTTACTTTCCAGGAGCAAGATTTTATAGTATTTATGAAGCATGTTTACATCATTTTAGGTCTATAGGAGTGAAAGAATGTGTCATTATCCAACATATGATCATGCATGTATCAGATTATCTTTACAAATACAATCCCATACACTGATTTTATGCATCAGAGACACAGTGGACAGTAAATGAATTAATACTAAATAATATTTATTTAATAATATATATTTAAAATATCTGAAATATATTGAAATGTGTTATTTAAATCATATTTAATATCTATTTTAATATAATTTGACTATTTTGCTCCAGTATGTAATCAGTTTGATTTGCAGGTACTATTTGGAGCGCATCACATGTGTCAGACAGCTGGAACAAACACAAACACTGGAGCAAGATCAGAGGGTGACCACATGTGAAGTGCCCAGTTTGCTCTCTAAAAACAACACTGCTGCGAACATCTTAAGGTCTAGTGAGAAGGAAAGTGTGAGAGAGAATATGGTGCTCTTTCAGCATTTTCCCAACCAATCGATTCAACAGTCCCTGATGAGGGCGATCAGGCACATCCTGCTCATTGCTGCAGAGATGCACACACACACACACACACCTCTGATGCATGTTCACAGGTATGGTTTACATTATCGTGAGCAATCCTTGTAAAATGTGCAACCAGCAGAAAATGTAATTCATCTGCAGAAGGTGCAGAAAATGTTTGTGGTATCTGATCGGGAACGAAACCCCTTTCAGATCTTTTGGAGATATGAATGAAAATGACCTTCAGAGCCAAAAACACTTCTACTAAAGATGGATTATGAGGAGCCATGAGAGTCAATAAGCAGCAGTAAAGAGCAGCAGTGCATCAACAACTGTACATACATCAATGACCTTTGACCTGACCTCTCATGTCAGACTGACACAACTCATGTCACAACTTTTTCAGCTTTATTTATTAAAACCTGGAACACTCATTTGACTCAAAAGACGGACGGACGGACAGATAGATAGATAAATAGACAGACAGACAATGGACAGAACGATAGAATGGTAGAATGATACAATGATAATGATGACATCGGCCGACAATGGCACCAACGATAGATAGAGATGGAATATGATCAATATATAATAATAGATAGACAGACGACGAGAAGAGTCAGATAAACAACAATGCAGAACATCGATAGCTAGCAGACAGAGACAATACGAAATGTAGATAGAACGATGGAACGATTAGAATGGAGAATGATCAATATACAGTGGGGAACAAAAGTATTTAGTCAGCCACCAATTGTTCAAGTTCTCCCACTTAAAAAGATGAGAGAGGCTTAATTTTCATCATAGGTATACCTCAAATATTAGAGACAAAATGAGAAAAAAAATTCCATAAAATCACATTGTAGAATTTTTAAAGAATTTTTTTTTGCAAATTATGGTGGAAAATAAGTTTTTGGTCAATAACAAAATTTCATCTCAATCCTTTGTTATATACCCTTTGTTGGCAATGACAGAGGTCAAACGTTTTCTGTAAGTCCTCACACACGTTGCGGGTATTTTGTCCCATTCCTCCATGCATGCAGATCTCCTCTAGGCATAATGTTTTGGCTGTTACCCCCCGCTGGGCAACACGGAGTTTCATCTCCCTCCATAGATTTTCTATTGGGTTGAGATCTGGAGACTGGCTAGGCTATTCCAGGACCTTGAAATGCTTCTTACGATGCCACTCCTTCGTTGCCCGGGTGGTGGGTTTGGGATCATTGTCATGCTGAAAGACCCAGCCACGGGTCATCTTCAATGCCCTTGCTGATGGAGGAGGTTTTCACTCAAAATCTCACGGTACATGGCTCCATTCATTCTTTCGTTTACACTGATCAGTCGTCCTGGTCCCTTTGCAGAAAAACAGCCCCAAAGCATGATGTTTCCACCCCCATGCTTCACAGTAGGTATGGTGTTCTTTGGATGCAACTCAGCATTCTTTCTCCTCCAAACACGACAAGTTGATTTTTTACCAAAAAGTTCTATTTTGGTTTTTATCTGACCATATGACATTCTCCCAATCCTTTTCTGGATCATCCAAATGCTCTCTAGCATACTTCAGATGGGCCTGGACATGTACTTGCTTAAGCAGGGGGACACGTCTGGCAATGCAGTATTTGAGTCCCTGGCGGCGCGGTGTGTTACTGATGGTAGCCTTTGTTACTTTGGTTCCAGCTCTCTGCAGGTCATTCACTAGGTCCTCCCGTGTGGTTCTGGGATTTTTGCTCACAGTTCTTGTGATCATTTTGACCCCACGGGGTGAGATCTTGCGTGGAGCCCCAGATCGAGGGAGATTATCAGTGGTCTTGTATGTCTTTCCATTTTCTAATAATTGCTCCCACAGTTGATTTCTTCACACCAAGGTGCTTACTTATTGCAGATTCAGTCTTCCCAGCCTTGTGCAGGTCTAAAATTTTGTTTCTGGTGTCCTTTGACAGCTCTTTGGTCTTGGCCATGGTGGAGTTTTGAGTGTGACTGTTTGAGGTTGTGGACAGGTGTCTTTTATATTGATATTGAGTTCAAACAGATGCCATTAATACATGTAACGAGTGGAGGACAGAGGAGCCTTTAAAGAAGAAGTTACAGGTCTGGGAGAGCCAGAAATCTTGCTTGTTTGTAGGTGACCAAATACTTATTTTTACTGAGGAATTTACCAATTAATTCTTTTAAAAATCCTACAATGTGATTTTCCGGATTTTTTTCTCATTTTGTCTCTCCTAGTTGAGGTATACCTATGATGAAAATACAGGCCTCTCTCATCTTTTTATGTGTGAGAACTTGCACAATTTGTGGCTGACTAAATACTTCTTTTCCCCACTGTACATAGATAGACAGACAGACAGACATACGACAACACACAGCACCTACAGACAAATAGACAGAAAAAGATAAACGATGGAACGTAAACTGGTAAATGATACCAATGATAGATCGATTAGATAGATAGACAGACAGACAGACCAACAGAACAATAGCTAAACAGACAGACAGACAGATGATAGATTATAATGATCGCAGACAGACCAGACATACCAATTGACATACACTAGCTAGCTAATAGACATAGATAGAGAGAGACAGATAAATAAACAATGACCAAACCAGACAGACAGATAGACAGATAGATAATAGATGATAGACAGACAGATAGACAGATAGACAGGCAGAGAGTCACCCGACCGACAATAAAGAGAGAGAGAAGAGAGCGAGAGAGAGAGAGAGCCAGAGACAACAGACAGACAAGACGATGGCCGTTTATGTCCTTGAGGGTCTCAGAACATCGTCTCCTTCAATTACAGTCTGGCCGAGTACTGTTCAATGAACGAGAGCATTAGGATGAACTCAGAATGGACTCTCCTCTGTCTGCTCATCCGGTGCTTTCTGCAACTTGAACCGGCTGCATTTGAGCGGACTGTCAGCTTTCCACTGACGTTAGCTCAAATAACACCACTGGTTGAGGCAAGTACATCGATCCCCGGGCTTCTCGTCCATTATACGCCCTCCAGCCACGCAGCAGCCACGCAGTCCGCTGACATCCTCGCTTATTTTATGTTGTCGTGTCTTATCCGAACCATTTGTACAGCGAGTAATAAAATCACGTTGTGCGCTAATATGTGGAGCGTTCTGCTATTAAAATAGTACAATAAAAGATGAGGGAATGGGAAGCAGGGCGAGCCCAGCGCCTAGATCTAATCCAGCTCGCCTATAAAGCACTGAGCGTGTGAGAGAGACAGCAGCATCTCAAGTGAGGTTCAGGATGACTGTAATAGTGGCATGTGTCATTAGAGGGACAGTCAGGTTTAATTATGACAGGAAAGATAAAAGCAGTCAAGCAGCTCTTGGAGTGTTTCCAGTTGGTCTAGAGTTTATCACGGGTTCAAAGCATCTCTCTCTCTCTCTCTCTTTTCCCTGTGCACCCCATAATAACATCCGCTGGCTGTATTTACACTAAAGCACTTGTCCATAATTTAACACACATCCAATTTTTTGTCCTTTCTGTTTGCATGTAGGCCTACTTCAAGATGAGAAAATTAAATTACTTTCTCGTATCACATAATTTGCAGACTCAGCTACAGGTAAGACATTAGTAGGTTGATCCTTCCAAAAGTGTACCGCTGTGACTCTGAGGTAATTTCAGTACGATGCACTAATCGTTTCAACATCATAATCAGACAGCACTGCAACACTGACCAATGGTGTGAGGTGAGGGCGGCACTATCAGATAATCTGACCAATGGTTGATGAGGGGAGTGTTTGCACCTATTTGAAAACAATTCATACCACAGACAGACAAAACAACAGAATGAAAGAGAGAATGATAAATAAATAAAAATTAAAGATAGACAGAACGATAGAAAGAACCATGGATAGAAAGTTAGAAAGAAAGAGAGAATATAGATGAAATGACAGATAGAATAAAAGAGAGAATGAAAGACAAACAGAATGATGGATAGAACAATAAACAGAATGATGGATAGAAGAATAAACAGAATGATAGAACTAAAGAGACAAAACAATAGATAGAATGTAAGACAGAATGACAAATAGAACAATAGACAGAACAATGGATAGAATTCTAGATGGAATAAAAGAGAACAATAGATAGAACGATAGAATGAAAATAATAATAGAATTATGTCACTAATATCCACCCTAATAATAATCATACAAACTGCAACAATAGATAAAAAAAAGCTAGACAGAAAGATAGATAGAACGATAAATAGATAAAAAGACAGAATGATATATAGAAAGATAGAATGAAAGAGACAGACAGAACGATAGATAGAACAAAAGAACGATAGAACTAAAGAGACAAAAAACAATAGAATAGAATGCAGACAGAATGAACACATAGAACAATAGAAAGAACAAAGTATAGACTAGAATACAAGAACATGAGACAGACGATAGAACAATACGACAGCGAACCTAGGAAACGAAAGAAAACAATAGCATGAAACCAGATAGAACGATAGATGGAATGATAGATAGAACGATAAATAGATAAAAAAGATAGACAGAATGATAGATAGAACGATAAATAGATAAAAAAGATAGACAGAATGATAGATAGACCAATCACTAGATACAAAGATCGGCAGAATGATGATAGAATGATAAATAGAATAAAAAAGATAGAGAATGAGAGATAGAACGATAAATAGCAAAAGCTAGGCAGAACTAAAACATAGAGGGAAGAAGATAGAAGTGAAGATAGAAGATAGATAGAATGAAAGAAGATAATGACAGATAGAATGATGGATGATTAGAATGAAGAAGAACGATATATAGAATGACAGCATGAAGAGCTGAAAAAGAACAGAACGAGGATGGAACAAAAGAGATAGAAACCGTCTGAAAACAGTAACTTTTTACATTACTTTTATTTTTTTAACCACACACACTGTCTAAAGGAAACAGACGCTCAACATGCTCACTAAACAACATTTACTTATTTGAATGGTAGAATTCAAACCTGTGGGGAGTCATGAGGGACGACCAGACGTGGGAGGCTCGCGTTTTAAGATCCCGCTGCTAATCGGAATTAACATGGGGTCACAAAGCCCTCTGTCAGTCGAGATTCTGCAGCTTCTCACTCATAAAACAGAGAGATTACAGTTTCTTTCTTTTCTCAGCCCTGTCGTCTTCCGCACTGGGCTTGTAGCAAACACCACTTAAAAACCTCTCCAACAACACCTGACTGTTGTGGAGAGACGTTAAGCGAACCCTGTCAGCCTACGGAACACACACACACACACACACAGCTGCTGCGGCTTAATCAGAACATTTACAGTCAAGTGGCTCAAGCTAATTCACCTTAATAGCATGTCAAGAGCATTTTTACATGAAATATTCCCCAATTCTGCAGGCGTTCCGCAGCGTGTTAATACGGCTGTCCTGCCTGCAGAGCGAGATTGAACACAGTCTTTATCAAGGCACAGAGGCTCTTTAGGCTGACGAATAGATACTCGCAGCGCTTCGGCACAATTTCCCTCTTTTAATTGTGTTATTCAAAGGAAAGAAGAGCTCTGCCTGCTGCCCGTCTCTAAGGCAAGGCGTCTGCGCTCCTCTGACTCATTTCTCTGCTGGCTTGTTGTGGGATCTGTTTTCTCTAGTCTCTGCTGTGCTTTCTTTCCTTCTCTTTCTCTCTATTAAAAGTAAACTGTGTAATTTTTGTGCCACTATATCAGCAAACAGAATTATAAAACTACTGATTGTTTTCAAGGAGCTTCCTCATGTTTTCTCCACAGATACAGTACGCCTACATCACACTCATGCTATTGCCGCAACAAAACTAGACTGCAATCAAATTAGGTTGCTTGGGTGTTAAACACATTGTATTTTATATATGCATGTAAAATACTTTACTCATATATACTAGAGTCCCTCAATCTGTATTTCTTTGTGCTCATGAATTTGATTTTAATGGCCGGCAACAAGCAGACTTCTACTGAAGTTTGTTTCCACCATGGGGTAAAAAAAGAAAAAGAAAAAAGTTAAATGCAACGTTTTGTGACAATTCAGACTTTTTTTTTTTTAGTTATGTAGCTCTATAAGTATTATAAATCCATTTTATACCCAATTCGAATCCAATGTATAAATCCAATTGCAAGATAAACCTCGCAATTGTGAGGAAAATTAGTCAAAATTGGAGATAAAAGGTGCAATTACTCATATCGGTCGTCGTTCGGTTGTTCATTCATTCATTCATTCATTCTGGGGGGGGGGGGGGAAAGGTGGCAAGACATAAATCCGAATTCAGAGAAAAACAAATCTAAGTGTGAGATGGCAAACTGAGATTCTTCTGGAATTTGAGAAATAGGAGGAATTGCAAGATGTAACCTCATATATCTGAGAAATATCTAAATCTTAGTAGTAAAGCACACGTTATACTTGCATTGAAACAAACTCTGAAACTGAACTGAAATTAAGATGCAAACTTTAGAATTCAAAGGAAAAAAAATTCAAAATTTGTGAGATTACTTGTAAGGTAATTCAGAGACAAAAGTCAGAACTGCAAGATGTAAACTCACAATTGTGAGCTTATAACTTTCATTTATGAGATATAAACTTGCAATTGTGAGAAAAAAGTCAGAATTGTGAGATAAAGCAGTTTTGCAATTACATTATTTTTTTCAGATTCTGTGGCGGAAACAAGCTTCCATAGATTTCTGAGCTGGTCAGATTCAAGGACGGATCTGAGATTTCTCAGTGAACAGATCCGGCTCGGCCCAGCTCAGATGTCAAGATCAGATTTCAACAGGTCAATTTTAGCAGTTTAGTTACAGTAAGTGCAGAAAGAGGAAGTGTCATGTTAACAGACAGGAAGAGAGGATGCTACAAAACATCTGAACTCTGCATTAATGTGTGTGTATTCTGTTTTGTGGACACACACACACACACAAACACTGATTTGTTGCTCTGCCTGAAGCTCTATTATATGTTGTTACTCAGTGAGGCCTGAGCCCATAAATCGCCCTGACTAGTGAAGATGTCTCTCTTTCTTTCTCTCTCTCTCTCGCTCTGTAGTAGACCCTGTGAAGGGTTTACAGTGTCCCAGAAAGAAGAAGTGACTCGCCCGAAACAGAGATTCACAGCTGATAGTGTATGTATGTTCACTTTTAAAGAGTTAGTTCAACCAAAAATATAAAATCTGTCATCATTTAATCACTCTCTTATTGTTCTTTGGTGAAAATGGTTGTTTGTTTCAATGCAAATAGAATGGATGGGGATCTTTTGAAGTCAAATGATGCTTTGTGTGAGGAAAATACTGAAATTTAACTATTTACTCACTGATCTTCTTTCCATTGAGCTGTTAACCTCAAGCTGTTGAGCTGTGACTGGTTCATTAAATCAGCGATTTGAATAGGATCAGTCTGATTCATGAACTCATTTAGACCGTTTTTTCATTTGAATCAATTGAAAATATTCAACTCAAAAGAATGATTTGTTCGAGAATCTTCTAGACTGGATGAGTAAGATTTTACTCAAAAGCATTATGACTCTAGAAGATTTGGAAATTGTGCCCGAGTCATATAGACCAAGTCATGATACTTTTATGGTGCTCATTCTTGTAATTGCATGAACATTTTAGATAACTACAGATAGATCATTTTCACTGTTAGTCAGAGTATTTTCTCACATTCTCTGTCTTTGTTCATAGCTGATTTGTTTTTGTTTTTTTAAATTGCTTGGCAAAAGATACGAATGCTCAGAAATCTATGAGCCATTAAGTTCTCAAGAATGTTATTAAAATGCAGTGCCTATACGGCAGAGCAGATATCTGAAATGTAATAAAAACTCTAGAGCTGCAGGGCTCATTGTTAGAGGTGGGAAACTATGGCAAACTCTTCAATTCTTTCTTTAGTCAACTGAAATGTGTCACTTTAAAAATGATGATTGTCTATATCACACACACAAAGACATGTTTAATAGTGCTTACTGGAACCCTGTAATCAGACAAACTACAGGAATATAATCAGACAAACAATACAGTCATAAAAAACAGTACATTATAATCAGACAATAATCAGAAAAACAAACAATATAATCATAAAAACCCAGAACACAATCAGACCAACTAATACGAACTACAACATAATCAAGCTACATCATGCAAAATAGAACACTTCAGTCATGAAAATCAGACAGTCTTAAACATTATTATAAAGAGAAGAACCACATAATCATAAACTAGAACATTATCGTAAGGCAGTCTAAAACCCTATTATAAAAGCTACAACATTGTATTCAGTCTAGAACTATACAAGCAGAAAACCTAGAACACTATAATAAAAAACTAGATTATAATCATACCAACTACAATATGATAATCATATAAACTAGAAATTCAAAATCAAACTTCAGAAAATTAGACTCGCATAATCATAAAAAGCTAGAACAGAAGAGTGACAGAAATTAGAACATTATCAGATAAACTAGAACATTATAATCAAGAAATCTAGAACACTGTTATCAGACTGTCTAATACCATAAATATAATAAGTATAATCTTATATAAGTATAATCATAAAAAAACTACAAGACTACAAAAAGCCAGACTAGAATTCTGAAATCATACAAACAACAACATTATAATCAGACAGACTATATTCTAGTATCAGCCAAACTACAACATTATAAAACAGATTAAACTATAGTATCAGACAAACTACAACATTATCAGACAGACTAAACTACAACATTATAATCAGACAAACTAAACTCTAGTATCAGACAAGGTACAACATTGTCAGACAGACTGAATTCTAGTATCAGACAAACTACAACATTATCAGACAGACTAAACTACAACATTATAATCAGACAAACTAAACTCTAGTATCAGACAAGGTACAACATTGTCAGACAGACTGAATTCTAGTATCAGACAAACTACAACATTATCAGACAGACTAAACTCTAGTATCAGACAAACTACAACATTATCAGACA
Source organism: Sinocyclocheilus anophthalmus (assembly GCA_018155175.1). Taxonomy (NCBI): domain Eukaryota; kingdom Metazoa; phylum Chordata; class Actinopteri; order Cypriniformes; family Cyprinidae; genus Sinocyclocheilus; species Sinocyclocheilus anophthalmus. The sequence goes on from JADLZN010004544.1 coordinate 24,769, forward strand.
GATTAAACTCTAGTATTAGACAAACTACAACATTATCAGATAGAATAACACTACAAACATTATAATCCGACAGACTAAACTTGTATCAGATGTAGCGTCTGGACAAATCAAACCCCAAATATATATTTTGTTAGCTAGATGTACAAATACTCTGTAACACCCAGGAAGACGAACGGCCCTGGTTTCATGGAACCCGGAGGAACCCGATCCATTACAACCTTGTGGATGTGAGCAGAGACCTCAGCTGCATTTTCAGAAGGCAGAGGCAACAAAGGCACAGTAGAAATCGACTTTTCTACTAATTAATTCATAGGAAAAACCTTTCTTTGAATGAACACACAAAAACCTTCAGGTCATTGGGTATATTATTGCCATCGTGTATTTTGTCTTTGAAATTGTATATTGTGATGCAGGTTTATAATCGAAACACACTTCTGTCATCCTTTCACTATTTGTAATCTTGCCTTGTCTAGTATCTATGAATTCGCCCTCTTATGATCGAAACAAGCGTGTAAATTATATGTTGGTACATAGGGCAATATACAGTGGGTACGGAAGTATTCAGACCCCCTTAAATTTTCACTCTTAACAATATTGCATCCATTTGCTAAAATCATTTAAGTAATTTTTTCATCATTAATGTACACACAGCACACCATATTGACAGAAAAACAGAATTGTTGGCATTTTTGAAAATTTATTAAAAAAGAAAAACTGAAATATCACATGGTCATAAGTATTCAGAACCTTTGCTGTGACACTCATATATTTAACTCAGGTGCTGTTCCATTTCTCTGATCATCCTTGAGATGGTTCTACAACTTCATTTGAGTCCAGCTGTGTTTGATTATAGATCGGACTGATTAGGAAAGCCACACACTTGTCTATATAAGAACTTACAGCTCACAGTGCATGTCAAGCAAATGAGAATCATGAGGTCAAAGGAACTGCCTGAAGAGATCAGAGACAGAATTGGGCAATGCACAGATCTGGCCAAGGTTACAAAAAAATTCTGCTGCACTTAAGGTTCATAAGAGCACAGTGGCCTCCATAATCCTTAAATGGAAGACGTTTGGGACGACCAGTACCCTTCCTAGAGCTGGCCGTTTGGCCAAACTGAGCTATCGGGGGAGAAAGGCCTTGGTGAGAGAGGTAAAGAAGATCCCAAAGATCACTGTGGCTGAGCTCCGGAGTCGGGAGATGGGAGAAAGTTGTAGAAAGTCAACCATCACTGCAGCCTCCACCAGTCGGGGCTTTATGGCAAAGTGGCCCAACGGAAGCCTCTCCTCAGTGCAAGACACATGAAAGCACGCATGGAGTTGTGAGATGGTGAGAAATAAGATTTTCTGGTCTGATGAGACCAAGATATAACTTTTGGCCTTAATTCTAAGCGGTATGTGTGGAGAAAACCAGGCACTGCTCATCACCGGTCCAATACAGTCCCAACAGTGAAGCATGTGGTGGCAGCATCATGCTGTGGGGGTGTTTTTCAGCTGCAGGGCAAGGACGCATGGTGCAATCGAGGGGGAAAGATTGAATGTTATTTTTCGGCCCGTACAGGGATACCTGGACGAAAACCTTCTCCAGAGTGGTCAGGACATCAGACTGGGCGAAGGTTTACCTTCCAACAAGACATGACCCTAAGCACACAGCTAAAATAAAAAAGGAGTGGCTTCACAACAACTCTGTGACTGTTCTTGAACGGCCCAGCCAGAGACCTGACTTAAACCCAATTGAGCATCTCTGGAGAGTCCTAAAAATGGCTGTCCACCAACGTTTACCATCCAACCTGACAGAACTGGAGAGGATCTGCAAGGAGGAATGGCAGAGGATCCCCAAATCCAGGTGTGAAAAACTTGTTGCATCTTTCCCAAAAAAGACTCATGGCTGTATTAGATCAAAAGGAGTGCTTCACTAAATACTGAGCAAAGGGTCTAATACTTAGGCCCATGTGATATTTCAGTTTCTCTTTTTTAATAAATATGCAAAAATGTAAACAATTCTGTGTTTTTCTGTCAATATTGGGGTGCTGTGTGTACATTAATGAGAAAAAAAAAAATTACTTAAATGATTTTAGCAAATGGCTGCAATATCACAAAGAGTGAAAAATTTAAGGGGGTCTGAATACTTTCCGTACCCACTGTATATTAGGGTCCTGAGAACCTGTAGTAATTTCGATTCAAGTCCATTTGCAAATTACCATGCTTAGAGACAAAGGGTCATAAAGCCCTCCTGCAATTGCCACCTCCCGCTCGGAATTCCATTTTGCTAATTGGACAAGCCCATCTTGAAAGGCGGGATCTTCTCCGACCTTAAAGGCACGGCTCCAGGGACCCGCCCCAGTCGGTGGTTTGTTGGGATTCTGAGAGGTGGTGAGGAAAACACTCCCAGAACATCATAAGCTAGTGCCAGGCTTCAGCCTGGTCCTTTCCATTTCAATCAAGATTCTATGACTCAAAACTGGTTCTTTCTCATCAACCAACTTCAGCAAGATCTTGGGCCTTAAGATTGCATCAGGAATCTCTTTCAGACAGTCGAGACTCGCAAGTATCAAACTTAGTCTTATTAATTGATACATTAAGTATCAGATACACCTTTTACCAAGGTGTGTTTGAATTAAGAATCTGACGTTTTCCCTCAGGTTTTAGATCTGGTGAATATGCAAAATGGTTCCATAAATTTCATTCCTTATTCCTCTTTCTGTACTGAGTTAAACTTTAAACCTTTCCTATACCAAAACTGTTGTGTGTGTGTGGGTGTGGGTCTGTATGGGTTATGTTAGACCGTATGTGTTTATGTAGCAGAATTAAGACACAGTTGTATGTGTGTGTAGTATGTTGGACTAGTTTAAGGGTTTATGTAGTTAATAAAACCTTACTAGTATCACACTTGACGTGGTTCATTGTTTGCTTATAACTGGAGTCACTTAATCACGCAGATTTATGCTACAAGCTTTTGTAGAATTGTACAGTAAGAAAGTTATTTCCCTTAACCAGGAAATTAACGTTCTTAGAATGACAAGACAGTTGACCCTGAGAGGTAAAGTAAATACTTACAGCGGATCTAAAATATTCATAATAAATTATAACTAGTTATGATTAATTATTCATATTTCCCATGAGCTGATTCGTTACACAGACAAACTACAACATTATCAGACAGACTAAACTCTAGTATCAGACAAGCTACATTATCAGACAGACTAAACTCTAGTATCAGACAAACTACAACATTATCAGACAGACTAAACTACAACATTGTAATCAGACAGACTAAACTCTTGTATCAGACGAGCTACAACATTATCAGACAGACTAAACTCCAGTATTAGACAAACTACAACATTATAATCAGACAGACTAAACTCTAGTATCAGACAAGTTACAACATTATTAGACAGACTAAACTCTAGTATCAGACAAACAACATTATAATCAGACAGACTAAACTCTAGTATTAGACAAACTACAACATTATTAGACAGACTAAACTCTAGTATCAGAGAAACTACAACATTATCAGACAGATTAAACTCTAGTATTAGACAAACTACAACATTACAATCAGACAGACTACAACATTATTAGACAGACTAAACTACAACATTATAATCAGACAGACTAAACTCTAATATTAGACAAAGTACAACATTATAGTCAGACAGACTAAACTCTAGTATCAGACAAACTACAACATTATCAGACAGACTAAACTACAACATTATGACCAGATAAAATACAACATTAATCAGACAGTAAACTAAATATTAGCCAAAAGACAAATTCCATAATCCGCCAGACTAAACTCGGTACAGACAAGTTACAACATTATTAGACCGGACTAACTATCGTATCAGACAAAACAACATTCATAATCAGACAGACTAAACTCTAGTATTAGACAAACTACAACATTATTAGAAGACTAAACTCTAGTATCAGAGAACCTACAACATTATCAGACAGATTAAACTCTAGTATTAGACAAACTACAACATTATAATCAGACAAGACATCAAAACTTTAGTTACAGACCAAGACGACAACATATAATTCACAGCACTAAATAACTCTAGTATTAGACAAACTACATCATTATTAGACAGACTAAACTCTAGTATTAGACAAACTACAACATTACAATCAGACAGACTACAACATTATTAGACAGACTAAACTACAACATTATAATCAGACAGACTAAACTCTAATATTAGACAGACTACAACATTATTAGACAAACAACAATATAATAATTAGACAGATCAAAACCCTGAAATCAGAGAAACCACAACATTATCAGACAGACTAAACTCGAGTATCAGACAAACTACAACATTATAATCAGAATAGATTATAACCATAAAAACTACAGTATAATCAGTCTAAAACCCTACAATCAGAAAAACTGAAGTTATTTAAACCAGAACATTGCAATCAGACATTCTAAATCAGACACAAAAGAAGCTAATAACAACACATTTCAAAACCCTATAATACTGATTAATCAGAATCCTATCATCAGACACAACCAAATCCTATAATCAGACACTGGTACCTCAGAATGTGAAACAGGCCTCATCTCTCACAGACACACCTGCAGCAAAGCAACACAGGTCAAAGAGCCGGAGATGTTTTATATAAAGTGCTTTTATAACCTTTAAAATATCTGATTCTTTACCAATGCTCTCAGAGCAGCAGAAGCCAGACGAACAGAGAGGACAGTACACGCAATTAAATGAAAGAGAAAAGAATTATGGATCTACAGAGTTCGCAGTGGGAGACACAGCAGGACAAAGTGTCGTTCATTTGTCCCGAAACCACACCGCGACGTGCAAGATGAGAGCTTTCCTGAGGGCCAATTTACTCTCATCCTCTGCTCCTGTATGTGTGTGTGTGTGAGTATGTGGGCTGTGCTGACAGTTAATATCCTTCTTTTTAGAATATGGTTCTGCGGTACCTGGAATCGATTACAGGGGGACGACAGGCGACGCTCCTCAGGAAACTGCTGCATTCCCTGGGGCCTCTTACACTCACCGCCTGAAAAGTGCTGAGCACACAGAGCCGCACAGAAACAGAGCATCCCCTCAACTATCGCTATACCGTCTCTGGTACGGAGCAGGGCATGCAAACCGGACCTCAGAAAGACGAAAACGACAACAATGAAAGCATTCAAATTGCATCCGGATCCTTTATCTTTCTCCAGCTGACAGCGTTGAGTTTGCGGCATTTGCACTGATTCCTGAAAACTAATTAGGAAAAACATAATGCTTTCATGAGTCATTCATCATGAGCGCTATTGTGCTGGGGAAGCTGCTTTGAAACTGTAACGCGTCAAGCTGCAAGCTACTCGCAGACTGAAGCAGTTAAACAGGTCAGGCTAGCGTTTGAGTAATTAGTTATCAACACTACAAGCTGCTGACAAAACGTTAAAGCTATTTAAAGGGGAAATACGCATTGAGGAAGAGTTTAAACATGCTACTGCAAATATTTTGCTACAAAAAAAAACAAAAACAGTAAAATCCTACAAATTATCCGTTTTGGAATGAATAAATCAAACTTTGCAATGCTACATAAGAGAAAGAAGCTTATGAGAGCATTCTTTACCTGTAAAGCTACAGATTCAAAACATTAAAGTTAAAAGTTAAAGCTATTTAAAAGGGAAATATTAATTTACTGCAACCAAAAAATAAATTAATAAATTAAAAGATGTACAAGGGAGTCTGAGGAGGACTTAATACTACCGCTGCAAAACTGATGAAAAATAGTTGCAAAAAATTGTAATTGTCGATTAATTATTCTGAAAACAGAGGAATTGTTAAATTATTAAAAATTGTACAACTTTTTTATTTTATTTAAAAAGATTTTACTAATGTTTTTATTATTTTATTCATTAATTTGATTTTATAGTATCTTATTATATATTTTAATTTTATTTATAATATTTTTTATAGACTATTTTGTATGTGTTCAATTTAATGATTTTACATTTTTTTATACATTTTAAATATTGTATAAATAGTTTTAAACTCAAAATTTAAGTCATGTATAAATAGCTTCATCTGTTTTAAAAAATAGTATAGCAACTTTTTAATCAGTTTGACATCACATTGTTTTACATATATAATGTAATTATATACATATACACAAACACGTATATATATTTATGAGGGATGGGTCACGATTGTCGAATATTTGATTAGTTGATTTAATTATAGAATATCGAATAGGTTGTGCGATTATTGTCTTAAAAATGTCCTCATGTTTTCCGTGCTGATGCGGTGGTGTTCATGTAAGCAGAGGTTGGCGCTGCCAATAACGCACCTAAAAGCTGTCAAAGACAACAGAAGAACACCGTAGACTTGTGTGGCATAAAAAAAGACTTGTGTAGCATATAACAGTTACAGTAACTTGGGACGATGTCAAATAAGAGTGCTGTGTGGACCACAAGCACAACAAGGGGTTAGAGGTGTGGCTGAATCTGTATTCAGAAAGGAGCGGAAAACAAATAACATGTTCTACGGAGCCACTAAAGGGACATGGTTAGCCGCTTGCTAGTGGTAGACTGTTACATTACATTACATGAAAGTTAATTTGCCACATACACAAGAGTAAGGAGAGATGACTGATAGGATGATGGTGAATGATTTGCAGATTCTGAGCATCAATGACAAACATCTAATCTTGTAAAATGCGTGATAATTACTGCAGAGTGCTGCTCCATACATACGTGTGATCGCGAATCTCGAAAGTGAAAGTAAAAAACAAGCGCGCGTTCAAAAGCGATTCAGGGCCCCGCATATTAATAATGGCTCCCTGGTGCCCGCAGTTTATATACAGTATAATTGCCCAACGATATAATTGGCGACAGAAGATATAAACGTAACGTACATTTATACCCAAATCTCGTAATATATTCCTTTAGGGAGTTCCATTTTTTTAAAATGGAAAGATCTTAGCCTTATGAGCAGTTGCTTTATGCTAACCGATGGACTGTTATGTTAATAAGTGCGTCAGTCAGTATGTGTATTATAGTAATATGTTTCAGAGGTACAATCCATTAATGGCTTGAGTTAAAGGTAGCAATATTTAAATTCTACAGTTTATCATACAGATTGAAGCCAAATGGGGGTTTGGTGTTGTGCGTGGGCGGGGGAGGGGTGAGATTTTTGAATAATAATCAAATAATACCCAGCGATTTTCGAATATTATTTTTGCTTGGAATGCACATCCCTAATATATATCGAATATTATTTATATATATATATATATATATATTATATATATATATATATATATATATACTATAGTATATATATAATTGTGTGTGTGTGTGTGTGTGTGTGTGTGTGTGTGTGGTGTGGTGTGTGTGTGTGTGTGTGTATATAATTATATATATCCATATATCTAATCAATGTATCATGAAAGTTCATGTCTATATATAACTTCAAGTATACATAATTCATCAGAGATTCCTTATGCAGCTTTTTTATAGCAAATATTAATAATAATAAATCGGTAGCATATATTGAGCAGCATGTCCAAACTCCTCTTACTTAAAGTTTCCCCTTTAAATAGTTTGTCCTTTTTGTAACATTATTTTAGTTTCACTTCCCCAACACAGTTTTATGGTTTTGCAAAAAAAAAAAGCAGAGAACAATTATTCAGAAAAACCCTTGAGGCACATTAGGCCCACCCAGTATCCGCGCCCACAGAAACTCATCAGATTTCCACAGGATTCAAATCATTCACAAACTCACATACTGTACATCCCTCACTCCCTATGTGTTTATTAAATCTTTTGGCTAATCTGAATATGCTTTCAGCTGCAAATATGATTAGTGCTCTCAGCTACATTTAACACATTTTCCATGTTATATGCATTTGAAACATCTTGTCTCAACATTGGAGAAGTAACTAACTAAAAGTATTAATGCTACTAACTTTACATTTTCCAGAGGTGTGACTGTAGCTGCTTAAAAATAGTGCAGCTGTTCCAATAAGAAGCTACTTTTTCCTGTAAGAATATAATGTTGCATCACTGTTTTTATGTCACACACACAGTCTTAGAGTACAGCAAATGTTTTCTCCGCACTCTCAGAAAAAAAGGTACAAAAGCTGTCACTAGAGTGGTACCCTTTCAAAAGGTACAATTGTGTACCATTTAGGTACTAATACTGTATAATACTAATGAAGAATTAATATGCACCTTTAAGATACCAATATGCACCTTTTTTCTGAGAGTGAGTCTAGTATGTAATACTGGAAAGTCTAATTTGTATTAGTTAATTAGTTGGTTAATGTTATAATTCCATAATTGAAGCATTTGCACAGCATTTTGTGTCTTTTCAAAACAAGATATTTAAAAACATACAAAAAAACGTAATTTATATAAATTAGAGTGTAAATGTATCTCTTCAAACTTAATTCAGCTGAAAAATAAATTATATTGCATAGTTAAACATTTAAAAATTATATTGCCCCATAAATATTTTTGGTTATAGATTTTAAAAAGTAAAAAAAATAAATAAAAAAGTTGTAGTAACAGTGATAAAATGTAATTTTGTTTAGCAAAAGCACACAACTGGCTTGAGATTGAGATTTGTATTTATTTATATAGACATTATAAAAGCCAATTACTTGATTTTGCAAAAAAAATTACAGTTTGTAACATTTTACCTTATATATTTTATATGTATTTACACTCTTTTTAGCAAAAAAGAAAAGAAAATCAATGACATAAAAAGAAATACATGCTTACGTTAAAAGGGATTCTGTTGTTTAAAAATTAGTTGCGAATTTTTTTTTTTGAAAAAACTAGCATTGTTTTGTGCGCTAGTAAACTTATGAATGATATTTATATTGCATGGTTTTACACTACCAGACAAACCATTTTTGTTATGTTTTTAATTTTTTTAAATTCTCTTCTGTCACTAAGCTGAATTATTTGATCCAAATGCTGAAAATGTAGCTTTGATCACAGGAATAAATTAAATTTTAAAATATATTCAAATAGAAAGCAGTTATTTTAAACATATTTCACAATATTATCCCTTTTGCTGTATTTTGGATTAAACAAATGTAGGCTTGGTGAGCAGAAGAGATTTCTTTAAAAAACATTAAAAATCTTAATGTTCAAAAACGTTTGACTGGTAGTGTACATTTGAAAATATAGAAATATATGACCTTCAATGCTCTTATTGTACCCACTTTTTATTGTAATACTTTTTCAGTATGATAGCTTGACTGTAGTTGAGTTACTTTAAATTGAGTAGCTTGCCAAACTACATTTCTACATTTGTAAAATGTAAAAAATGTGCGTTTCTTAATGCCATTTAACCTTTTGAGTGTTTGCAATCCATTTAGACACATCAACCACTAAAGCAGCTCGAAGAAAACATGAACTATATTATATTAAAATATAATATTAACTCGAGGGAACAAATCAAAAATGAGTCCCAATAAAAGGTCGTAACTCTTCTACCCTCTCGTCTTTATTGATCGTATTGAGGATCGTCTCCTAGACTAATTAGCTTCAGATGAACTGATTGGAGGTTTGTTTTCACTTGTAGGCCGGTAGATTAGCTACATATATCTTCATTAAACAGTCATTTTATAAGTCAATTAAAGTGACTCATGAGACACTCACGGATGTCACCAGCATTTTTAATTCCTATGAATATCCTCTTATCTATTAACCAGAGCCAGTTCACGTTATCTTGACAAATGCGTCTCTTTTAGTCGCTGAACTGATCAATAAGCAGAAATCAGCTCGAGTAGAAATAATTAGCATTGAAATCAGGCGATGAAGATCGTCCCGGTCCGCAGGTGGTTATATTTCTCCCTCTGTGACAAGGGCGCCATCAATTACAGGAATCACAGCGAATTTATTCCCTCGCCGTGCCTTCACTCGCCGAGTCGCTATTGATTAGAAGCAAAATGGAGACATTCAATTATGGGTAATTGGGTTTGATTAGCATATGCAGTACAAGGTTTGTGCTCCACAGGGACGAGTCGTCTACAAGAGCGTCGCCACGGTGGCCGATGTGACACTCACACGAGAGACTTCTGACCCGAGCGGTGCATTGATCAAACACACGGAGACTAGTGTGGGACGCGCTCATGGTTCAGCCGTCCAGTCTGTGCATTTCACTGAACCTGAAGAATATGCTGCGGCCAGGATGAAGACCTCGAGATGGATGTGAACAGGATCAGGTCACCAGGTGACACTGTGATTGAACTCAACACAATTTTATTTTAAAGCTTCACAGTCTAAGCTTCATATAAAAACAGGGGTTTTCAAACTTCTTGATGGCAAGGTTCCCTAAATATGAGGACACCCTTGCAAAGCACCTCTATATAGTCTCTTTATATAAACACCTTTTTTGTTTGTTTGTTTATTTAAATTTCTTTTTCCATTAAGTAAATTTCACAAATCTAATTTATATGATGATCCGTTATTTTATTGTATGTTAGACTGGAGTTTTTTCAAACAAAATAGGTAATATTCCTATAATGAACAGTATCAGACAATTGTACGTATAGTGTTGTAAGTTTCGAACCCTAACTAGTGTTTTCTGAGTGTAAATTTTACATTGTGGGAACGAAGTCTTTTGAGCTACATTTTGTTTTTGTGCCTGTTTTTGTCAACAATGTTTATAGGCTGGGTTATTTGCTGATATACCCCATAAAACTGGCGCTGTTTCTAGTGTAATATGTTGTTAAGTAAATATTCTAATGTCAGTTTTGAGTCAGAGTTTTGTAAGTTTATAGTAGTTATTACAGACGTTTTATCTATATATTTAGTTATGAAGAAGTGATTTGGAATATTGCCTTGGCAAAATAAAAAGAAAGGGTATCCTGGTGTGTACTTTTTGTACAAAAATACGATGCACAGTATGGTCCAAGATCAATTCATTTCATAAGTATGGGGCAGTAATGATTATCAGAGAGGTATGGACGGAGAACCAAAGAGATTTATACACGTATATAAACTTCGACAGCACAACTTCTGTGGGAAAGGGTTACTTAAAAAAATCATTCTCAATGCTTCATGATTGATAGTAGGGCTTCTTCACTTTGCTCGTACCACTGGGTAGACACAAACATGGCCACTGACGCAATCACACTTTTTTGTTTAGAGGTTGGTCGTATGCATTATCCCCCATGAGTACAAAGTAGTCTAATAAATTTGCTTAAATCCAAGAGGAATAAGCGAAAAATCGAAACTGAAGGTATAAGTTGGTTCTGACAAAATTATATTAGTGCCTTAAATTTCTGCTTAAAAGAAAAAGAAGAAACATGTGAATGCGCTATTCCTTCAGGTGAAATAGTCATTCACAAAAGAAGGTTATCCCGTAGATACAGGGTTTATTTTGTGTATCAAGTGCTAGTAACTAACTACATAGGTTCGGTTTACAAAATCATTTTAAATGTAATTTTTTTATGGATTTTTTAAAAGTTACGTTATATTACAGGTTTACGTAAAGCCAAGTAAAAAACTGAAATAGTTGCTTATGGTAACTAGATGAAAAAAGATTATGTTATTTTATGTGTATATTGTAGGGTTTAAATGTTATATGATATGTTACGCAACAAGTTTTTGTATGGTTTGTTTAGTTAGTATAATAAACCACGGGATAAAAAAAACAAAGACAAAAAATATCTAAAATTAAGAAACTAATTATTGAACGTGTTGGATTGAAGTTCAGAAGTCAACATAAAGCTGTCTCGTCTGTCTTTCTGTAGGGTATCCCGTGCTTCTCCGGTGTGTAGCGAGTCAGTGGATTTCAGAGGCCTGCCCTCCAGTCACGCTAGTGAAACATGGCACAGATGCTGAGATGCAGGATGTGTAATGTATTTTCAGCTCCAGCGCCGTTGTGTATCCGGACGACGTGAAGAACACTTGAGAACGGAAGACCCCGACACTCAGACAACACACACACACAACACACACAGCACCACACCGACACAACACACCAGACAGAGTCAGTGCGATTCTAGGCGTACAGCTGCTGGAGCTATTGAATCATCATATGTTCAGCATTGGGATTTTAGCATGTGAGATCGAAATGATTAAGGTCAAGAATGATAGGACTACGTTCACATGGGTTCCTAATGGTGTATTGCTGGGAAGCAACTGCTAGAAATACCCTGCAGTAATCCTAACAGTCACCGGTTTTAGTGGCACGGAGGGAATGAAACTCCATCCTGCTCAATCCCAATTCATAATCATTCAAACAGCCAAATGTATATACTCCGTACACATACAAACAGTAGACAGCAATTCAAACCGACACAAGACAATGTGTTAGGTAAGTATTTAATAATGGTGGTTCTGGTATAATCACGTGCACTGACAATTGCGTTCTTTAAATTTGCTTTATATAGTAGCTGAACTGAATTAGTTTACATCTGATGAACTTTGCAACATTGACACATTATTGAACTGAATTGAATCAACATTAAACTGACTTGAGCTGAATAATGACACTATTGCCTTCTGTAGAGCTGAAATGTTTCATAATTGAAGAACTTTGCAACACTGACACAGTACAGTATTACAGTATTTTACAGACACAGTAGGTTACAGTATTTTAATGCTTTTTGAAGCACACACACAGCCGCATAAAGTGCTGTATAAATAAACATTATTGCAATTAATTTCTTCAGCTATTCAGCATATAACATACTGGCGGGAGAATCACGTGTTGCTCATTAACACTTTACTGGAAGCCTTTATATATAATGCATTATAAAAATATTTTAATGCATTAATAATGCCTTGTAATGCAATTGAACCTGTTTTGCTGCATTGTATGATCTATTAATAAATTGTAGACCTCACAGTATAATGCTTTAAAGAGGCGGCTACTGTATATATTCGCACATGAGTACAGTCCTTGAGAAATGTAAGCATTAAAACATAGCGACCAGGACATAAGCACACTTTCAGAGTGGAACAAGGAAGTAACCAATTAAATGAACTGTTTCCTATGTGAATATATGTTGAAATGTAATTTATTTCTGTGATCAAAGTTGAATTTTCAGCATCATTACGCCAGTCTTCAGTGTCACATGATCTTCAGAAATCATTCTAATATTTAATATCATCAAATTGTTGTTGGAAACAATGACACATTTTATTTTGTTTTTGTTTTTTAGGCATATCTTTGATTACCAAAAACTTTAAAAGAACAGCATTTATTTGAATATACAACACTGGTTACATTCTCAATGGGTTGGTCACTTTTAATCAATTTAATGCATCCTTGCTGAAGTTAATTTTTTTTTGTAAATCTTTCTTACCCCAAACTTTTGAACAGCAGTGTATCATGGTTTACACAAATACATTAAGCAGCAAAAACTTTTTTATTATCAACATTGATAATGTTTCTCAACCACCAAATCATATTTTTTATCAAACGAATGCAACTTTGGCAGTATTGAAATTAAGCTCCAACCTACATTTTCTCCCCCACTGAATATCCTGTGGCACTTCACAGAAGTAAAATAGGTTGTGAATGATGTTTCATGCTGAATTTAAGTTGAGGAAAAGTCATGTTCTCCAGCGGTGACATCACTGTAAAACTGCAGCACAGACAGACTAAGTACAGCTTGTTTTCTCCGTCTCGGTCTCTTTAATTCAGCTTTATTCTCTGATCTGAGTGATGAGGCATTGTAATAGCGCTGAGCAGAAGTGTTCCTCTGTGAAATATTAAAGAGGGAGTCTGCGCTACGCCTGATGAATCCTGCAGTTGTGCTGCTCTGTAATGAGCGCTGGAGAGCCACCATCTCTCAGGAAACGCTTAAGATTTGATGAGATTGTGAGAGCCGACTGTAAAACACAGTCAAACTTCTTTAAGCTCTGCCTGCGGCTGCACACCAGATGTTGCATTATTCACACTGAAATAACACGCGCTTTACATCTACCTGTACACTGTTTGCTTGAGTCAATCCTGCAGCAGTTTGAGGAAACGAGCCCAAGTGGCACAGAACACTCGGCATGGCATATTAGTCTACTATAATATATTTACTACTTGCACAGAATGTATTACAGTTTTCTCAGTTCATTAACGTGTCTTGGCCCTATCAGTTAAAAAATAAACTTATCAAACAGTCTACTACACTGCTGTCACATGACCTCACTACCTTGCATATTTAATTTAGCAAGTGCTAAATAAATCAAGTTATCTTGCATCTGTAAGCTATTTTGTGTTTAAATATATATAATTTTTTGCAGTCCCATCAAATAATAAATCTTTTTTTTTTTTTAAAGAGGAGACAGAAAAAAAAGCAAAATTGTTTTTGCTCATTTGTCATTGTGAAAGGTAGTAATAAATGGCATGTTTTTTACATTTTGTATTTTTGTAAGTAAGTAAATAGTAAGTAAATAAGTAAATAAGTAAGTAAATAGTAAGTAAATAAGTAAATAAGTAAGTAAATAGTAAGTAAATAAGTAAATAAGTAAGTAAAGAAGTAAAGAAGTAAATAAGTAAATAAGTAAATAAGTAAGTAAATAGTAAGTAAATAGTAAGTAAATAGTAAGTAAATAGGTAAAGAAGTAAAGAAGTAAGTAAATAAGTAAATAAGTAAGTAAATAAGAAAGTAAATAAGTAAATAAGTAAATAAATAAATAAAAAAGGTACGTAAGAAGTAAAGAAGTAACTAAGTAAGTAAAATAAGTAAATAAGTAAGTAAAATAAATAAGTAAATAAGTAAGTAAATAAGTAAATAAGTAAGTAAATAGTAAGTAAATAAGTAAGTAAATAAGTAAATAAGTAAGTAAATAGTAAGTAAATAAGTAAATAAGTAAGTAAATAGTAAGTAAATAAGTAAATAAGTAAGTAAATAGTAAGTAAATAAGTAAATAAGTAAGTAAATAGTAAGTAAATAAGTAAATAAGTAAGTAAATAAGTCAGTACTAAATAAGTAAATAAGTAAGTAAAGAAGTAAAGAAGTAAATAAGTAAATAAGTAAATAAGTAAATAAGTAAGTAAATAGTAAGTAAATAAGTAAATAAGTAAGTAAATAGTAAGTAAATAAGTAAGTAAATAAGAAAGTAAATAAGTAAATAAGTAAATAAGTAAATAAGTAAGTAAATAGTAAGTAAATAAGTAAGTAAATAAGTAAGTAAATAAGTAAGTAAATAAATAAGTAAATAAGTAAGTAAATAAGTAAATAAGTAAGTAAATAAGTAAATAAGTAAGTAAATAGTAAGTAAATAAGTAAATAAGTAAGTAAATAGTAAGTAAATAAGTAAATAAGTAAGTAAATAAATAAGTAAATAAGTAAGTAAATAAGTAAGTAAATAAATAAATAAAATAAGTAAATAAATAAGTAAATAAGTAAGTAAATAAATAAGTAAATAAGTAAGTAAATAAGTAAGTAAAATAAGTAAATAAATAAGTAAGTAAATAAATAAGTAAATAAGTAAATAAATAAAAAGCTGTTCAGTTATCTAAAAAAAATGTATCTGGTATTTTTAAATCACATTTAGCGTAAATAAAGTTCCAGTGTGGCAGTCTAGAGTCAAGATGTTTAAATTCTTTCTTTTTTTCTTCATTTGTCACCCTGGAAATGGACATCTAAACAAGAGCAGTGCCTTGCGGGATACAGGCCTGTTATTCATCTATTCTAGTATACAATCTAGTATTCTAGCATATGAACGCTAGCAAGCAAGCAAATAGATTCATAAACCAGCAAACAAAAAAAATTATATAAATAAAAGGTTGTGAGTTATTTTATCAGGGCTAAAAATGAGAAAGCAATTTGTAGTAATGAGTAGTGATGTCTATGCAGCTATATAATAAAGACTCCAATGTGCAATAAATTATATAAATGAATGTGCATTTCATGCACAGTATACAATACTGCAAAAATAGTAGTATAGTACTCCAAAGATTCCCAGTGACCCGTCACGTCATCATATGGTTTACAGTCCTGCTGCATCTGTTAGAAACACACGGCAGAAGCGCAGTGATGCAGCACGCTTGACAGTCTGATGCTTCATTTTCTCACACAACAGAATATGGAGACGAGAGACTCAAGTCCGCTTGAGTGTTTCATGTTTCTGCTTGGGTCGAAACAATAGCTGAGAGACGAACCCTAGAGAGGGAGGATTCATACAGCTGCATGCTGAACGCATTCATCAAACACATGCATGCAGACGTGCAGAAACACACACACCACCACACCACACACACACCTCTGCCTGACCTCTGAGACTGTCATGCACAAGGACGGGTCATCTGAGAGAGAAAACAACAGAAAACACACACCAGAGCTCTGATCCACAACCCAGTGACACCAAAACACAATAAAACACACTAGACTAAGCCAGGTTAGGAAACTAGAAAACCACTTTAGTCTAGTTTAAGCTGTTGAGAGATTTTAAGGCAAAACACAACAGGTGAAAACTTTATGCACTGGTCAATTTTGGGTTATTTGGCTTTTATGTAGTTTCAGACCAGTGGAAATCAAACATGCAAAATACACTTTTAAGTGTTTATTTTCTATTTGCGTCTGTAGATTTAAAATACAACTCATATCTTTAAAGGCAGTTTCTTAAATCTTTAAATTCTTAAGTTTTCTCCTCCACTTCAGCAGCATTTACATTCACTCAAATTTTACAGTTTTATTCCCATCTATATTCTGAAGGTTTTTATAGAGGGGGTTATATCATTTGCCTGGTTTTATACAGCATTTTATTCCTAAAAACAGTGATTTGTTTTCTGTCTGTAAAAACCTTTATCTCTAACATGTTACAAAAAATTAACAAATAAGAATGTTGAACCAATGTTCAGGTTTATCTTCTGAAATTGGCAAATTAGTGCATAATTAATTAGATAACGCATTATTTGTGTATTTAAACTTAGTATTTAAGAAAACCTACAAAACTTAGAATACAATTTTTTTTTGCAAATCTTAATGAATGCAATGAATTAAGGAAGTAAGGTGACAGTTATTACAGTATTTACATTTTTTGACAAGAATGACCTGAGGTGTCTTACCAGAGACATGCTATATAGATATGATTATTGGTTCATCCTGAAATTTATTTTAGTCATTTAGCAGATGCTTTTATCAAAAGCGACTTACAAATGAGGACAATGGAAGCAATCAAAATCAACAAAAGAGCAATGATATATGACAAGTCTCAGTTAGCTTAACACAGTACATGTAGCAAGGTTTTTTTTTATTTAATTATACAGTATAATAAATAAAAAGAAAACAGATAGAATAATGGAAAAGAATAGAGCAAGTTAGTGTTAGAGACCTTTTTTGCTTTTGTTAATTGTATAATAAATAAAAAGGAAACAAATAGATAGAATACAAAAAGAATAGAGAAGCTAGTGCGAGGTTAGTTGTTAGGTTGTTAGGGGGGGGAAAACAAGCCAGTTAGTAAGATGAATAGAGAGAAAGTCTAAAGTGGGGGGGGGGGGGGGGGGGCAAGTTTTTTTATTTTAATTAATTATTTTTCAATTAAAGTTTAAAATAGTTTTAAATGATTTATTCAATATTTGTGAGTGCTACACTCAAACAAAAATCTGTAAAAAATAGCAGTCACCAATGTACTGTATTAGTGTGAAGGAGGTGTTTGCATTTTTTAATGTTTTACAGGTTGCCTTTTTGAATTTTTACTTGTATTGCATGCGTTAGAGTTAAAATTAATGGAAATTGTAAGCGCCATTTAAGTTGTGTTTATTTCTATAGATGGGACAATAAAGTATGTGTGGTTAATATTGTTTTTCTTAATTGTTAAATAATTGTACTTAAATAATTTAATATGTTTCATATAAATATTGAGAACTATGCTGATGTCATTTCTGGCAAGGACCATTAGAATTTGTTTCATGCAAGATTGGACCGATACAGTTTTTTGACATTTCCAGCTATTAAACTTGCTTAAAGGGTTAGTTCACCCAAAAAAAAATCTGTCATTAATTACTCACCATCATGTCATTCCTAGTGTATCTGACTTTCTTTCTTTCTGACGAATCCAGTCAGAGTTATATTAAAAAATTGTATTTGATCTTTCAAGTTGTTTAATGCCACTCAGCGGGTGTTACATGCTTCGGTCCAAAATAAGTTAAATAAAAAGCGCACATCCATAAAAAAGTGTCTCTCATGGCTCTGGGGGGGATGAACAAAGGCCTTCTGTTGCGAATCGATGCGTTTTGTAAGAACAATATGCATATTCAAAATGTAATAATCACTTTAATTAAGCTTGCTCTCACTGTTGTACACTGGAAGCAGCTCCAGGAGGATGACCGTTGAGGTCAGGGTTAAGCCATGCTCGCTCAGAAGTGACGTACGCGGAAGCGCAGGGGAGAGATCAGAACAAAACAACTGTCAAGAATTAGAAGTACAAAATGAGGTTTTGTAAAGAAAAATGTCGGAGGATTTCTATTTAAGCCAAGAGGAGACTGGTTTTCCTGCTAAAGTAAGGAAACTTTGCTTCCTTTGCTCCTGTAAACAAACGTTGGTTTTCACGAGACTCACCGGCGCATGCGCAACGCTGAACTCATACGTCATCCGCCCGGAACTGCTTCCATTTACAGCAGTGAGCGCAAGCTAGATTAAAGTGTTTTTACGTTTTGAATATGGATATTTTTTACAAAAACGCATCGATTCGCTACAGAAGGCCTTTGTTCACCCCCTGGAGCCGTGAGAGACACTTTTTTTTATGGATGGGCAATTTTTATTTAAGTTATTTTGGACTGAAACAATGCAACACCCGCTGAGTAGCATTAAACAGCTTGAAAGATCAAAGACTATTTTTAATATAACTCCGACTGGATTTGTCTGAAAGAAGAAAGTCATATACACCTAGGATGACTTTTTCATTTTTGGGTGAACTAACCCTTTAAGAGGAAATTACTGGATTTTTGAATGTTATTCAAGTTCAATACACACTCATACAAGTAGAAGTTTTTTTTTTTTTTTTTTACAATGTGTGTTTATGTATTTAAAAAGCACTGCATTTAATGTAATGCAAACTTAAAATTGTGAGAGTGAACTGCCGCTCTCATGAGGATCTGCTGTCTATGCAGTTCCCTATGTAGGCTGCAGACAGTGAAGCGGTTTTTGGATCTGAGCCTCGGTTTCTCTCCATGAGGCCAGACTCACGCTGAGTAAAATCTACACTCTCTCCAGGAGCCGCTTCAGGTGATCTTTCTTACAAAGAACCGTGACGAAGCCTCATCTGTGAGCGTGTTCACGTTTATACACTTTAAACCGTGCAAGATCATTTCTCTCAGAAAGTCATGCCAGATGATTCTCTTAAAAAAAAATTTTTAGGGAACAAATCGACTCAAATGAGACAATTGTTTAGATAGAATAAGAGCATACGAGTGAACGTCTTAAAACTTGTCAAGAACATATTCAGGTCATATACTATCCCAAATTTAAATAAGAATTAGACAATCAAGTCTTAGATGTAAATGAATACATTTTTAAAAGTCCTGGTTACATTAACCATTACAGAAAAAACTAAGTTTTTCAATTAGCAGAAATAAATACATACAATTTATTTGGAAGAAATTTAATGATTCCGTTTTGCCACATAATAACAACAAATTAATGTATTTATTTATGCCTTTATTTACATGTCCTATCCATACTAACTTAATAGAACTATTGTTTTTACGTTAATGATAAATATAAATAAATAAATGAATAGGGAACATATCGGATGATTCCGTTTTCCAAAAATATAATTTCAATACATTATTCATTTATGCATGCATACTAATTTTAAAACGTTCTATTGTTTTCACTGTAATAATTAAAAGGAAATGTAATAATAAAATAATAAATGAAGCCACATTTAACATTAATCATCACAATCAAAACAACAGTTTGTACATACATACATCCAATATGTTCCAAACAGTTAGTTAATTAGTCAGTCAGACATTAATTAATTTTTTTAATAATGTTAGGTTTTGGGTTAGGAAATGGGATATGTTTTCATGAGATGTGACACACACACAATTACTGTGAAGACAATAACTTCAAACTGAGATCTTTGACTCTCGATTGCTTGCTCAAATCTGAGAAAAATCCAAAAACGTCGCTGAGATCTCTTCTGAAACTCATGTGAGATTCAGGAGAAACATCTGGAGACTTCAGCAAAAGTCTCCATTCATTCTCAGTGCCGTCTCAGCAGCACGAGCTCAGCTGACTCTGACAAAGGCACTGCTGCACAATGCATCATGGGAGCGTGTGGTCGCAGCGCAGATGACCCAGAATATTTTCTGCTGACATTCCTCGGAGGCGAGGAAACTTGTGTGCAAGCTGAAACTGGGTTACATAACATCATCCTAATATAGCCATGCAGGTAAGGCTTCCGAATGACTTATAAGCAGCACAGACCTGCTCATTTCTCAAAAACACAATCACCGCAATAAAGAAAAATCCTCCTTCGAGATATTGGACTCTTAGAGCTTATTCAGATGTGTCTGTGTGGTGTAAAAATGTCCATTACGGTCCATGCATCACATTAAAGGTGAAGTATGTTTGCTCAGTGTTAAATACTTGTATCCCAGGTGAAGGTCTGTTTTCACTGGAAGGAAGGAAGGAAAGTCATTATTTTTGCACTTGCGTTGACACTGCTGTTGCAAAAAATACCAAAATCCAAATAAATCCTATCCTAAAAAAATGTCTTAACATTTAGCAGTCCAATCAAATGAAGATATTAACAACACAGCCATGCATCTTGAAAACCAATTCTGCTGATTTGCACAAAACATGTCAGGGTTCTGTCACTTAGGTCTAGTGTAATTCATGGTTTTGTGAAAGAGCCCTAACACTCCCGTCGTGTCGTTGTTTTCATGTGAGCACGTGGCTTCGAGAGTGCTCGAGCCGTGCACTCTCATCTGCGTGTACTGTTTCATGTTGAAGCGTGGTGTTCAGATCCCGGCACTCACGTCTTGAGTTTCGGTTTCGTGTCGGGATCCGGACACTCGCGCTCCATGTTCTGACTGTTGTGGGAGCGTGCGGTCTCGAGCTCGCTCGGCCGTGCGCTCTTCTGTCCACGTGTGTTGTGTTTTGTGAAGCACGCGGTTCGTGTTCAGCCGCGTGCTTTTCTTGCTGTCATGTGTGAACACGCGGCTTATGAGTTTCTCATTAGCTGCGTGTTCGTGTCTCCTGTTATAGCACATGGCTTGTGATTTGTTTTGCTGGCCATGTGCTTGGGTTTTGTTTGTGTGAGCACCTGGCTTTTTGTCTTTGATTCGGTGTGCCAGTGCTCATGTCAATTGTCTTGACCCCTCACATCTTGTTACCTGATTATTAGTTAATTTGCCCCACATGTGCTCCCTCGTTACACTCCTCATTTGCTCTCCATTTATTCTCATTGTGTTTGCAGTCCTGTGCGTCCGTTCGTTGTCGTTATTCCCCCTGGATGTAATCGTCATCCCTGGATGGTCCAGCCCTGCCTTGCCTTGCCTGCAGTGCCTGTCTCGCCTTGCCATTGCCACGCCTGTTTTCCCTCGGGGTAGTTGTTGTTGTTTGTGTTGTGTTTCTTGTGGTTGTTTTTTTTAGTTTTTGTTGGTCTATATTAATTTTGTATTAGTGACTCTCCAGCGTGTTGTTTTGCTTGTAGAGTTTAATTGATGTGAGTCCTCGCTCCATCCTCTACCCAAGACCGTGACAGTACGAACTCACCAAGATGAGGACTCAGCGGAAGAAAGGTTTGCGCCATCCACCAGCCTCCACGCTCTCCAGCCCCCACTACCAGCGCATGCTCCAGTTTAGGACCTTGAGCTCCCTCCGTCAACAGGGGGCTGATGTTAGGAGTTTTGCCCTGGAGTTCAGCGGTGCTGCAGAGGTGTTGGGGTTTAATGATGCGGCCCTCAAGGACCTCTTTAATTACGCCCTGGATGAGCCCCTCAACTGGTGGAGGATGAGAGGGCTGGATCACCTGTCTTTCGAGGGGTTCATCGAATTCCTAGCCCGACAGGGGAATCCTCTGGCTGTAGCGCCCCCAGAGACGGCCGAAGAGGCTGCAGCACCCCCAGCGTCTGCTGAGGAATCTGCAGCGCCCCAAGAGGTGGCCGATGAAGTGGCAGTGCCCCACTCTCGGAGACGGAGGAGGAGGAGGAGGAATGGGTACGCCTCACCACCCCTAGAGGCAGCTGAAGAGGCTGCTGTGCCCCTAGAGGTGGATGATGAGCTGCAGCGGCCGGAAGCGGCCGAAGACGCTGCAGCGCCCCCAGTGATGGCCGGAGAAGCTGCAGCGGTCCCAGTGACGGCCGAAGAGGCGGCCGCGCCCCAAGAGGTGGCCGATGAAGTGGCAGTGCCCCGCTCTCGGAGGCGGAGGAGGAGGAGGAGAAGGGCTTCCTCCATCCCACACGGCCTGGAGGCCGTCCCAGACCCTCCCAAGCTCCTTGCCCTGCCGGCCCCACCCGGGCTCCTTGCCCTGCCGGCCCCCGCCCGGGCTCCTTGCCCTGCCGGCCCCCGCACGGGCTCCTTGCCCTGCGGCCCCGCCCGGGCTCATGCCTGCCGGCCCGGCCCGGGCTCCTTGCCCTGCCGGCCCAGCCCAGGCTCCTTGCCCTGCCGGCCCCGCCCGGGCTCCTTGCCCCACCCAGGCTCCTTGCCCTGCCGGCCCCACCCAAGCTCCTTGCCCTGCCGGCCCCACCCAAGCTCCTTGCCCTGCCGGCCCCGCCCAGGCACCTTGCCCTGCCGGCCCCGCCCAAGCTCCTTGCCCTGCCGGCCCCGCCCAAGAACCTTGCCCTGCCGGCCCCGCCCAAGCCCCTTGCCCCGCCCAAGCTCCTTGCCATGACTCGGCCCCGCCCAGGCTCTTTGCCCTGCCGGCCCCGCCCGGGCTCCTTGCCCTGCCGGCCCCTCCCGGGCTCCTTGCCCTGCCGGCCCTGCCCAAGCTCCTTGCCCTGCCGGCCCGCCCAAGCTTCCTTGCCGCCCAGGCTCCTTGCCCTGCCGGCCCGCCCAGGCTCCTCGGCTCGCCCATGGTGTGGCCTACTGGGGTTTTGTTAGGCCGGAGCCTCCCTGGTATGTTCCTCCGGTCCCAGCCCTGCGCCCCCCAGATTCCGGTCTGCTGAGACTCCATGGCTCAACCCTGCCCACCCCTCCCTGGTTCCGGTCTGTTAGGCGGAGTCCCTGGTCTGTTCCTCCTGGTCCGCCCTGGCTCCCACAGATCCTGGTCTGCCTGAGCTCCCGGCTCACCCATCCCGCCCTCCTGGTCGTAATGACTTTCTGGGTGTACTGCTGGCCCCCCATGGCTTGGCTCCCCTCCCTCCCTCCTCCAGAGGGTCCCAGTTGTTTAGAGTTTCCTGCTTGTTGCCTGTATGTAGCGGTCTTGTGTTGTAATGTTTTTCGGTCATGGTCATGTCTTTGTTTTTGTTGGGTCCGTTAGGGACGCCAGGTGGTTGGCGTACCTTTGGAGGGGGGCTAGTTGTCAGGGTTCTGTCACTTCGGTCTAATTTATTTGTGGTTTTGTGACAGAGCCCTGACACTTGCGTCATGTAATTGTTTTCATGTGAGCGTGCGGCTTAGAGTGTGCTCGAGCCGTGCGCTCTCGACTGCGTGTACTGTTTCATGTTGGAGCATGGTGTTCAGATCCCGGCACACTTGTCTTGTTCAGATTCAGTTTCGGTCTGGTGTCGGGGTTCGGACACTCATGCTCCATGTTCTGTTTTGTTGTGGGAGCATGCGGTCTCGAGTTCACTCGGCCGTGCGCTCTTCTGTCCACGAGTGTTGTGTTTTGTGAAGCACGCGGTTTGTGTTCAGCAGCGTGCTTTTCTTGTTGTCTTGTGGAACACGCGGCTATCTGGTTTCTCATAGCTGCGTGTTGTGTCTCCTGTTATAGCACATGGCTTGTGATTTGTTTTGCTGGCCATGTGCATGTGTTTTGTTTTGTGTGAGCACATGGGTTTTTGTCTTTGATTCGGTGTGCCATGTGCTTATGTCAATTGTCTTGACCCCTCCCATTTTGTTACCTGATTATTGGTTAATTTGTCCCACATGTGTTCCCTCATTACCATCCTCATTTGCTCTCCATGTATTCTCCTTGTGTTTGCAGTCCTGCGTCCGTTCGTTGTCGTTATTTCCCCCTGGATGTCATCGTCAAGCCCTGGATGTGTCCAGATCCTGCCTTTGCTTGGCCTTGCTTGTCTGCCTTGCCTTGCAAGCCTGTTTTTCCCCCACGGGGTAGTTTCTGTAGTTTGTTTTGTTTTATTACCCATTAAAAACCCATTTTCTGCAATACTGAGTCCTCGCTCCCTCCTCTACCCAAGACCTGAATCAAAACTGGCCTAATATTGCCTGTTGGGATGGTGCGGAGTTCAAAAATATTATTTTTGCACACACTACTGGTGCAAAAAAAAAAAAATAGTAAAATACAAATAGTTCACCCAAAAATGAAACTTAGCCCATGATTTACTCACCCTAAAGCCATCATAGGTGTATATGACTTTCTTATTCCAGACAAATACAACCCGAGTTATATTAAACATGTCCTGAGACTCTTCTATATTATTATACTTACAGTGGGGCAAAAAGTATTTAGTCAGCCACCAATTATGCAAGTTCTCCCACATAAAAAGATGAGAGAGGACTGTAATTTTCATCATAGGTATACCTCAACTATGAGAGACAAAAGATCCAGAAAATCACATTGTAGTATTTTTAAAGAATTAATTGGTAAATTACTCGGTAAAATAAGTATTTGGTCACCTACAAACAAGCAAAGATTTCTGGCTCTCACAGACCTGTAAAAACTTCTTTAAGAGGCTCCTCTGTCCCCCACTCGTTACCTGTATTAATGGCATATGTTTGAACTTGTTATCAGTATAAAAGACACCTGTCACAACCTCAAACAGTCACACTCCAAAACTCCACCATGGCCAAGACCAAAGAGCTGTCAAAGGACACAAGAAACAAAATTGTAGACCTGCACCAGGCTGGAAGACTGAATCTGCAATAGGTAAGCAGCGTGGTGTGAAGAAATCAACTGTGGGAGCAATTATTAGAAAATGGAAGACATACAAAGACCACTGATAATCTCCCTCGATCTGAGGCTCCACACAACATCTCACCCCGTGGGGTCAAAATGATCACAAGAACTGTGAGCAAAAATCCGAGAACCACACGGGGGGACCTAGTGAAAGACCTGCAGAGAGCTGGGACCAAAGTAAAAAAGGCTACCATCAGTAACACACTGCAACGCCAGGGACTCAAATCCTGCAGTGCCAGACGTGTCCCCTGCTTAAGCCAGTACACGTCCAGGCCCGTCTGAAGTTTGCCAAAGACAATCTGGATGATCCAGAGGAGGCATGGGAGAAAGTCATGTGGTCAGAGGAAACCAAAATAGAACTTTTTGGTAAAAAATCAACTTGAGGAGAAAGAATGCTGAGTGGCATCCAAAGAACACCATACCTACTGTGAAGCATGGGGGTTGAAACATCATGCTTTGGGGCTGTTTTTCTGCAAAGGGACCAGGCCGACTGATCCGTGTAAACGAAAGAATGAATGGGGCATGTATCGTGAGATTTTGAGTGAAAACTCCTTCCGTCAGCAAGGGCATTGAAGATGAAACGTTGGCTGGGTCTTTCAGCATGACAATGAACCCAAACACACCGCCCGGGCAACGAAGGGGTGGCTTCGTAAGAAGCATTTCAAGGCCTAGCCAGTCTCCAGATCTCAACCCCATAGAAAATCTTTGGAGGGAATTGAAAATCCGTGTTGCCCAGCGACAACCCCAAAACATTACTGCTCTAGAGGAAATCTGCATGGAGGAATGGACCAAAATACCAGCAACAATGTGTGAAAACCTTGTGAAGACTTACAAAAAACGTTTTAGACCTCTGTCATTGCCAACAAAGGGTAAATAACAAAGTATTGAGATTAAATTTTTTATTGACCAAATACTTATTTTCCACCAAAATTTGCAAATAAATTCTTTAAAAATCCTACAATGTGATTTTCTGGATTTTTTTCTCATTTTGTCTCTCATAATTGAGGTATACCTATGATGAAAATTACAGGCCTCTCTCATCTTTTTAAGTGGGAGAAATTGCAAAATTGGTGGCTGACTAAATACTTTTCCCCCACTGTATATATATATATGCGGATTAGAAAACATACAATACGGCAAACTTAGTTTGAGTGGATCCCACAAGTTAAAGTTGTCCTAAGACAAGAATTGGTATTGTTTTGGTTTTAGGACAACTTCGATGAAAGGTTTTGATCCACTTCAAATGTTGACTCGTGTACTTACAAATGCAAATACTTACGAATGCAAAAATGCTACGAAATGCATATGTGACCATGGACCACAAAACCAGTCATGAGTGTCAATTTTTTGAAACTGAGATTTATACATAGGGCAATATTTGGCCGAGATACAACTATTTGAAAATCTGGAATCTGAGGATTGCAAAAAAAATCATAAATATTGAGAAAATCGCATTTAAAGTTGTCCTTAGCAATGCATATTACTAATCAAAAATTAAGTTTTAATATATTTACAGTAGGAAATTGACAAAATATCTTCATGGAACATGAGCTTTATTTAATATCCTAATGATTTTTGGCATAAAAGAAAAATCGATATTTTTGACCCATACAATGTATTGTTGGTTATTGCTACCAATATACCTATGTGACTTATGACTGGTTTTGTGGTATATTTTGCATACATACTACTGCAAAAGTACGAGTAGCATGTTACGATACTACACAACTGCTTGTGTGCGAGAAATCAAGATTAGCTGATGTTAAAGAAACCAGCTAGGTAAAATTTGCAGGTAAAATCAACTAATGTGTGAGTGGTGAGAAACAGATGTGCAGACACGCAGGCCGCAGGTCCCACAAGTGCATTCAAACAGGCCAGCAGAACTGTTGAAAGAGCAATAAATGTTTCAAGAGCAAGAGCTTTTAAAAACTCATCCAACAGCGCTGGAACTTAACTTAATAATTATTTAAAAGCTTGTGTACATGAGTGTGTTGCCACCATTTAGAGTTTGTGTGTGTGTGTGTTTGAGAAAGAGAGATTGCAGTGTAATTGAATAGGACAGATACACACACAGAAGAACAATTCCCCTCCTCCAATCCCATCAGCCCCGAGCATCATTACACACATGCCGTGTTCGGTAGGGAAAGACGGCTGCTGTAATTTCCATTCAGCAAGACGGGAAAAGGCACTCTTAAGCGGAAGGTATCGGTGCAGCTCTGAAGCTGTGAAACCGCTTAAAGCTTTCATGGATTTTATAATGCTGTTGCATGCATTGCATTTCGCCTTGGTATTGATTATTTTAGAATAGTGGATAAATTGAATGTTATGATTAACACAAACAGCCTGAGAACATGCAGGGGCCTCATTTATAAACTGCATGTATATGATCGGAATTATTGCTTATTTTCACAAATCGGGGAAAAAATTGTTATACAATAACAATAACACATATTTATACAATATTTCCACTGTAATTTTACAGTGGCAATTAATAACATTTTTTTTCTGCTTTTGTGTTAATTTTGGATAAAGTTCTATTAATTTAGTTGTGTGTTTTTGTCATTTTATTAGTTTTTGTGTTGTTTTTAAATATGTCTATATAGTTTTTATTAAGCATACATCTTTACAAAGTAAGAAGTAAAATAACATATGAAATACATATGATATTTGTGAAAAAAATATATGCATGCATGTTAAAAACGGGGGCATGTGTGAACTGCTGACGTGTGTGTGGATTATACTGGGGTTGATGTAGTTTTATATGACATGCGTGTGCGCTACAGACTCAGAATGAGGTCGATCCTCATGTCAAGTGCAGATATGGGAAGGTTCCAGCAACGGGAAGCAGTGGGATGGGTAAAGCCGCTGTTGAGCACTGCTTTGAAGCTGTGAAACTGCAGCCTGGTGCTTAATCAAAGGTCTCATGGTGTTTGTTTATTCTCTAGTGCTGGTGAACACATTACAAAGACCATTAATTGCTTGGGCAGCCGCCCAACACTCACCGGCAGGGACACGCAAACATTCAGCACATCACCATCTTCTCTCCGAGAACCAGAGAGAGGAGACAGTTAGAGCGCTGCCATGGGCCTGGCCCAAGGGATCAACAGCTAGTCCTGCTCCTCACGTCACACATGCTAATGCATTTACAACGCATCAACATCTGATCTGCTTATCAGCTCCTCAGTGCCATTTATACCTCATCAAGTGGCTTTAAGACCCATTTTACTTTTGCATTTATGAATGAAACATTATATGCAATGATACATGCGAAATGTAGGCTTGGTTTCTATCATTATCTGAATGCATTTTCCTCTTGAATGTCCTCGCTTTCACGGTCATGTCCTGACAGGGATTTCAAAATAACATAAAATGTACAGATTTTGGCTTTGTTTTCCTACTGACGCCCTCTCTACAGTCCTCATACATTATATGCAGGAGTATTTGCAATGCTTTGGCGTTCTCTGTAGATCCCGCCTTCTTGCATGCCACGATTGGTTGCTTATGTGCAATGCCTGCACGGTATTGGTCAAACAACATTTCAGTCATTTGCATCCGGCAAGTATGAAAACAATTGGAAAACAAAGGCAAAAGCCAAATATTTTAGTCAATTTAGAAATCCTGGCCAGGACATGAGTGGGAAAAAATGACTTATGTTCACCTAAATTACACCTTTACTGTTGCAACCTTAATTATATCAGCCAGCAAATGCATGAACGTAAGATGTGCACCTTGAATGCGGCAAAGTTGCTTTTGAAAAAAAATCTGCCGAATGCATAAAGGTAAAATGCATAAATGTAAACTTTTAAAATGCCGCATTATCTACTACAACAGCAGCCTAAAACAAAGACTAAACAGATCTGACTGTTGACCAAGGTTATTATCGTTAACTAAAACGTTAAAATACATATTAAATAATACAAGCTATGTAACATATTTTACTTCAAAAAAACATTAACTAAAGAAAGAATAACATATATTTTATTACAGCTAGTTGTCAAGGCAACATTTCAAAACTTCAAATAAAATAACTAAAATTGATATAAAATAAAGTAAAACTATAAACAAAATGATAATAAAAAAAACTATATCAACAGACATTTAAAAAAAACACACACACAAAAATTACAAAAACATTAAAACAATTTTTTTTAACAAAATATGAAATCCAAAATATTAACAATAGCCTCAACGGATGTGGAGCAAGTTTTGACATTTTGTTAAAATATTAAAAAGAAACCATAATTATTCAGAAGAACATGCACTCATTAAATAATCACAAAATGAGCAGGAACGTGCCCTAGTGAAAAATAAATATACTAAAAATGTATTTGAATTTTTTTTTTATTCATGCTAAGTATAATCAAATAAATTTCATATTTGTCTACTATAAAAAATACAAAGGATTGTACTTTGCATGACTAAACTGATTTTTTTGTTTTGGGGGGGGGAAATTGGAACAACGAAATTTTGTAGAAGCAACTTACAAATGATGGCTAGTATGCATTCCCAACCATTCAGTTCTGTGGCATAGCGATGAAGTAACTAAAGGAATAAAATATTATTTAAGCTCATACCAACCTCATCAACAGTGACCTTACACCACATTTTAGGTTAATTGTTAAATGTGTATGTGCCAAGTAGTGATCAGAATAGTTAGTAAAAAGCAGTGAATTTATAATATGGGGTGGATGTTACACCACTGCAACAAATTATGTTTCAAACAACTGTTAAAAGTGAATTTGGCACCGATGACCCTTCAGTAAGTTGAGCGATGTGTCAGTAAATATGTTAATAGATTCGAACTATACTTAGTATGAAATAATTTTATTTTAAATATATCACTTTTTTACTAGGGGTGTATTAAAGAAAACAGGGTTTACCTTGATCTCATGTTGATTTTCAGTATGTTTGGATATGAATTTAACAGCTAAAAACATTTTAAAATGCAACATTTTTGTATCCAGAACGATACCTGTACTTACAGTAAACATATACATTAGCAGGCTACTGCTTGAAACAGTTGTTGTTTCACAAAAAAAAAGCATGCAGTAAACTGAATTATGTACTGCAATGCACAGTACAAACTATTTCCTAGTCCGTCTTTAAACTGAAGCTTTACTGCACTAAAATGATTTTTTATTATTAAAAAACAGTCATGCACTTTATGTCTCTTCAGTAAATGTAGGAATGACGGAAGCATAAAACATTTCTGCTATTTCACCTCACATCATTTCTCTGCTTTTATGACAGCTGCTTTGAAATCGTGGAACGAGCGAGGTTATCGCTTCCCTAAAATGGACCCTTTTCTCCCACTTCTGGGTGGCAGCCAGCCGGGGAAGATAATTTGTTATTATTAGTGAAAGCAGAATTGTGTTTTTATGCTGTTTTCATGTCACACCAAACACAGAATTGCCTTTGGGGCTGAAGCTGCAATAAAGATAAATTAGAAATAGATTGCGTAAACTGTTTCCATCCATAACAGTGACTTTGTTTTATTTCATTTCGTCGGAACACTCACTAGGTTACGTTCCCTCCTCCGCACTTTAGGGCAGGAGGTTCTACCTCTCTGTACATTGTCACGCTTGCTGCGTGAGCCCTGTGGGCGTCATCAAGAGGTGCTCTGCAGAAACGCTGCATTTCGCATTAATCAGCACAGCCTCTCGCAAGTACCGCTACACCAATTAAACCCACATGGCCCAGGACACGGACGCTGCTGGAGGGTTTGCCCTCTGGTCGGGGGACTCTGGTATCGCCACGTGCAACGAGGGTGCTCTCGGCCAATCGGACGGTGGCTCCAGGCACAGGGGGTTCCTCTACAGTCACCTGACCGTGGTGAAGGACGCAAGAGGACACTGGGAAGGACGGTGCATTTGCGCTCGTCTGGGGAATGGGATAAAAATACTGAGCTGACAAGCCAATTAATCAGCTTTCAGGGCACTGCGGTGTAGAGCATCCTCCAAAGGGCGCCAGGACGCTGTCTCTTTAAGAAGAAACCGCTCTGATGCTGATTGGTTTTTCTTTTTGCAAATTAGGAAACATAGAAATGCACTTTTAGCATTTGAACTGCAGCTTAGTTCTCTACAACGTGAATTTAAACTCTAGCAAGGGCCTCCATCTAGAATGGGACACCTGAGCATGAGGCCGTGCATTAAAACATAGCTATTTGTCACCAACACACTGTTTTTTGGCAACATCATCATTAATATTTATAGGTATTGTTTTAATGTGAATTGTCTTTTCTTGCATACTGTACATACATTCCATATGTTTGGATAGACTCCCATATGTACCATATTTTGACATCGAAAATCAAAGACGAACAAATGTTTGCAGAAGTACAACTGTTCACATTATAAATGGTCAGTATATGTATTATATTTCAATTTCTACACAAACATATGAAGGCTTCTTTCTACCATGGAATAAAAATCAAATGGCAATTGTGACGTTTTCTCTCACAATTCAGATTTTTTTTTTTTTCAGAATACTGAGGCTGTTTTGCTATTAATAATAACTCGCAACTATACCATATAAACTCACAATTCTAAGACAAAGTCCAAACTGAGGGTTTTTAACTCACAATTGTGAGATATACACTTGCAATTCTGAGTTTTAATGAGCGTAATGAAAATTGAAACGTGTTGATTTAAAATTCATTGAATAAAATTTATAAAAATTTAGCTTTTCTGAGCAATTTCCACTTTTTAACAATTCAGAATTTTTTCCCCTCGCAATTGCAAGTTTACATCTCGCAATTAATACCTCGAAATTGTAAGATATAAACTCGTAATTCTGAGAAAAAAGGTCTGAATTGTGATTTTATAACCCGCAATTGTGAGATATAAACTTGCAATTCTGAGTTTTTGGTAATTTTGACTTTTTTACAGTAACTCACAATTCAGACTTTCTTCTTGCGAGTTTACATCTCACAATTAATCGTACAATAAATTCGTAATTCTTAGAAAAAAAAAAGTCTGAATTGTGATTTTATAACTCACAATTGCGAGATATAAATTTTGCAAATCTCGCACGTTTACATCTATAAAACTACTTTGTCTCAGAATGCTGAATTTACATTACACTATCAATAACTCACAATTGTGAGATATAAACTTGCAACTTTGGAGAAAAAAAGTCATAATTGCAAGATATAAAATTGCAACTGAGAAAAAAAAAAAACGTATAACTCACAATTATGAGCAACAAACGTGCAAATGTGAGTTATCTCACAATAACTCACATTTCTGACAAAAAAAGACCAAATTGCATGTTTAAAACACAATTGTTAGATATAAACTTGCAAAAGTACATTAATATATTTCAAATCTAACTTTTTTCCAAAGAATTCAAAATTGATATCTTGCAATTGCGCGATAATTCAGAGAAAGTAGTCTGAACCGCGAGTGAATAATTGACAATTGCTAGATATAAATTACAATTGTGAGTTTACATTTCGCAATTCATATTTTTCTCTGAATTCGGAGTTTACAATTGTGAGATACGAACTTGCAATTCAGAGGAAAATAGTCAGAATAGCAAGATATAAACTTAAAATTGCAAGAAAAAAAATTCTGAATTGTGACTAATAAAAAGTCACAATTGTCTTTTTCATATTTTATTCCATGGCAGAAACAAGCTTGCATAGAAATGTATGTGCACACAGAATAGCTATGAATATAGATGAGTGGATAGATGTTACTAGTACAGTGGCATTATGAAATATGCACTCTTCCTCCATTTCTGATGACTTGAGAACGAAGAAGACATGACAACCTCTCTGGTAAGTGAATATAATGAGCAGCTGATGCTTGCTGGTTTTTATGGTGCATTTCATCTCTAGGAAGTGAACGCCTGAGTGCACTGAAGCGATTCTGACAACGGGACTCCCCTAGAATGATTCCCTCAGCAGTGCACTTACTGCAGAACAGGACGAAGCTGCTCGAGCTGTAAGACACTCATAAAGTAATTCAACTACAGTCAAGCTACCCTTGCATTGTAAAAGCCGTGAACTACAATACAAACTACTGACAGAGCAAACAGAGCAGGATTTATAACAAAACAATGAGGATCACAATCAGAGAGATGCAATGAACAGCATTCAGCCAGAACCATTCACACTCAGGCCCTGTTTACACTAGTGAATTTTCTTTTAAAACAACATTTTAAAATGAAAACGATCCTCATCTACACTGCCATTTTCACTGCGTTTCAGAAACGATCTCCATCCACACTACACAACCGAAAACGCATGTCACAAGACAATTCATGCACACTGGGCAGGCGTGTAAAATTGTAAACGGTTATTGTTTACACGGTCGTCAATGATACGCAGCGCGAATGTGGACAGCCATGCCATCATTTTCAAATGTCTCTATATTGGTCCGTTTACACTGAAAAGAAAGAGCTTTTTAAAAATAAATAATTAGTGTTAATATTTATATTACATTAATTGTAGTAAAAATACAATTAATATGAAACATTTAGGTATATAATATAAATTACATTAAAATAATTTAATTTCCCTTTTTGTGTAAAGTAGAAATAACAATTTTTAAATAACTATCTATAATATTTAGCGGTCCAAACCTGACTGGCCCTATGTGACATAGTAATTGCCCCCTAAATCTAATAACCGGTTGTGCCACGCTTTGCAGCAACAACTGCAATCAAGCGTTTGTGATAACTGGCAATAAGTCTTTCCCATCGCTGTGGAGGAAGTTTGGCTCACCCTTCTTTGCAGAATTGTTTTAAATCAGCCACATTGGAGGGTTTTCGAGCTATGAATGGACTGTTTAAGCATCTAATCGGATTTAAGTCCGGACTTTGACTTTGGCCACTCCAAAACCTTAATTTAATTTTTCTCGAGCCATTGAGAGGTGGACTTGCTGGTGTGTTTGGGATCATTGTCCTGCCATTTTTCCTCAAATTATGGCAAGTCGTCCAGGTCCTGACGCTGCAAAGCAGCCCCAGACCATCACAATACCACCACCATATTTTACTGCTGGTATGATGTTCTTTTTCTGAAATGCAGTGTTGGTTTTACGCCAGATGTAACGGGACACACGCCTTCCAAAAAGCTCAACTTTTGTCAAATCAGTCCACAGAATATTTGCCCAAAAGTCTTGGGAATAATTAAAATATTTTTGGGCAAATGTGAGACGAGCCTTTGTGTTGTTTTTGGTCACCAGTGGCTTTTGTCTTGGAGCTCTCCCATGGATGCCGTTTTTGCCCAGTCTCTTTCTTATTGTTAAATCATGAACACTGACATTAATCGAGGCAAGTGAGGCCTGCAGTTCTTTAAACGTTGTTCTGGGTTCTTTTATGACCTCATGGATGAGTCGCTGTTGTACTCTTGGAGTAATTTTGGTAGGCCGGACACTCCTGGGAAGGTTCACCACTGTTACAAATTTTCTCCATTTGTGGATAACGGCTCTAACCGTGGTTCGCTGGAGTCCCAAAGCCATAGAAATGGCTTTTAACTCTTTACTGACTGAGACATCTCAAACTGTTTGATTTAATCTGGTCTTGAATTTCTTAGTTCGCGGCTTGATGTGTTGCTCTTTAAGCATGCTTTACTTTGTCAGACAGCTTCTATTGAAGTGATTTCTTGATTCAACAGGTCTGGCAGTAATCAGGCCTGCTTGTGGCTAGTGAAATTTAACTCAGCTTTCTAAAATAATGTGGTTAATTGCAGTTATTTCATGATTTAACCACAATTTTTCACATAGGGTCAGGTAGGTTTGGACAGCTTTTTTCCCGTAATAAATGAAATCATCATTTAAAAATGGCATTTTGTATTCACTTGCATTATCTTTGTGTAATATAAAAAATTGTTTGATGATCTGAATCTTTTAAGTGTGACAATATATCAATATCTCCCTTTGCATATGAAATTATCAGTGACGTCAAACAATTAATTGCATCCAAAATAAAAGTCTGTGCTTACATAATATATGTGTGTCTACTGTGTTATTCTATGTATACATAAGGACACACAACATTTTGAATATATTTACAGGGTTCAAGTGCTATTAGATTTATCATTTCATAGAAAATTAATCATATATAAATATATTTATATATAAACGTAACATTTTTCTAAATACAGATGTGTTTTATAATACATAATAAATATACACATAAATATAATAAAAATAACGTGATTAATCGGTATTAAATAGAAATTAGAAATGAAATATTTCTACAATTCTAATATTATAAATATTAATCATGTCATAAAGACTTAAATATTAAACTATTGATATGAGAAAAGCTACTGCTGAAGTACTCAAACATGTACATACAATAGTAACGACAGCAAACCTACCAAGTCATAACTTAACATTTAAATTATGACTACTAAGTCTTATTTAAAATGAACCAAGAACTGTTACAAAGTCACACTAAAGGTTTGTAAGGCATACGTCGGTGGGCTGGATTCTCATATACTTATTATCTCCTCAAAAGCACTTAAAAACCATTTGACAGCGATATCAATGTCTGACTGCCTGGATGCTACACTTACTACTGACCCGGGATGTGTGGATTGAGACACACCCTTTAGACTCATCCATCCATCTATCCATCCATCCATCCATCCATCCATCCCATCCATCCGTTCCTGTCCCTCCCTTCTTTATATTCTCAGCCGAGCGGCTCTTCGCTGTCAGAGAGTGCAGCTGATGTGGGAAATCTTAAGCACTGCTCAAGTACTGGCTCAAATCAATCACCTGTTTCACATTCAGTGGGAATTTTAAGAAGGGAGGGAAAAAGCGACAGCCGGGCTGAAAAATCCAGCACTGCCGCTTGCGTTTCCATCGCGGCGTCTCCCCTGTCAGCGGTGCTCCCCGAACGAGCCTCTGAAATAAATGAAAGCAGTTCCACTCTGCTGACTGCTGGTGCCTCTATTCCCAGGCTTGATTTAGTGCCACTTTTTTCTTAATGGACTGTTTGTGAGACTGGCTTCAGAAGCGGAGCGGACCCGCACGAACCCACCAATCACCAAACACCGCAACAGGAAAGGTTCTGCTGACCTCTGAGACGCCTCACGACGCCAGCCAAACACACAACGTTTGTTAGCGCTCACCGCAGGGGAACATTATTAGCATGAAATGACACGTATGATTACTGCTCTTTTCTTTTAGCTCACTGCTGCTGGCTCTCTCTCAAACTAACAATTACTATGACTTCTACCAGTGCAGTAGTGCGGTGGAGTGGTTAAATCCCAGGGTCGGGAACCAGAAGGTTGTTGGTTTGAGTCCTACAAGCAGAAAACGATCATTACTGTGCCCTTGAACTCTAACGACAACTATTTTTATTTGTCCTTTTTAGGAGGAACAACTGTGACAGCTAGAGGTTGTTGTTTCTCGTATTATTCTTCAATTCTGAGAATATTTCAGATTTAAAAAAAAATTAAACTTCTTCAAACGTGTTTCATCTGTTAAAACATTCATCACATGTCCTGGAATGAAGATCTGATCATGGCCTTAATCAACCTTCAAAAGGATTCTGGTATAATGTGTGATGGTGTGGACGTTTGATATTGTGTGTGATGGTAATTACATTTCCCACTTTTTTGGAGAAAAAGATGGAAAAGCCTTGGACATGCACAACAGGGTGTCTAGGGGTGAATTAATGCTGAACTTATGAAAAGAAATCAATTAAATCTGAACTAAAATGCTCATGTTTACCAGCACGGTAATGAAAAAGTTGCATTAAAAATGGTTAAATTGCATGTTTGTTTTTTGTGGTTGTTATTGTTGTTTGGTGTTTGTTTGTTTTAAGCAGGAATCCATACTTAAATTGAAATAAATCCGTGTTAAAGTGCCTTAAAAACAACAACTCTGACGTGAACATTAAAAAAAGTATAAAATATTTTTTGTTAAATTGTGCTTAAAACGGCATAAAAAAAGGCATCCTGCATTTTTAATAGCCACAAAGCCTATTAAAGTGTAAATAACTAAAGTGCATAAATGATCTAAAAAAAATTGCAAAATCATGTACAAATCTGTACTTACATTGTGTGTGTGTGTGGTGTGTGCATAAATATATATATATATTCTAAATATTAAAACTGTGGTAAATTGTTTTAAAAGGAAACACACAAATACA
Organism: Sinocyclocheilus anophthalmus; assembly: GCA_018155175.1. Lineage (NCBI taxonomy): Eukaryota > Metazoa > Chordata > Actinopteri > Cypriniformes > Cyprinidae > Sinocyclocheilus > Sinocyclocheilus anophthalmus. Next base: position 61,855 of record JADLZN010004544.1, read on the forward strand.
TGACTAAATAGCACATCTTTTAAACAGCTGGAAATTTGCAGAAAGAATATAAAACTGTGTGGTAAGTTAATGCATTAAAAAGCCAAAATAGGATTTAATTATATACATTTTAAAATCGTTGCTTAAATTGTATTAAAAGGACAAATTTACAATGTGTCCTTAAATAGCATATATTTTAAAAAGGCACAAAACCTTACTTAAAATAAAATAAATAAATGCAGTGCTTGTATTTCATTTTTAAATCCTTACTTAAACTGCACATAAAAAAAGCATTGGCTTAAATTGCATGTTAAAAAATAAATAAATAAAAAAGATGTCAGAAAAGTTCCCCTAATTGCAGAACCAACACCCATTTGTGTTCTAGTGTTTCTCTTGGCACATGTGTTATTGCCTCAACAGTTATTTGTGTCCTTTGGTAATTGCCATTAACACAAGAAATGCTCTTTTTTTTGTAAGTCTCTTTGGCTGGAAAGGGGCTGCCAAAAACACAAACGTAAATGTAAATAACAAAATTCAATTAGCATCTAGCTTGAGCGTGTACCGCGGTTCTCAGTGTTTACTCTGGTAAACTGCTCCAGTCTGGGTGGCTGCCAGAGCTGCTTAATTGCACAGGGATCGTTTTGAGTAATTAGGCAATCGGAATATCCACTAGTTTTAAATAAGGCAAAGAGCTAATCTCAGCCGGCAGCCAGCACTCTGACAGAGGAGATGTAGGATCGCTAGAGTCCCGCGAGAGCCGCTTTAAAGGCCTGTCACGAGAACTGTTTGTCTTGAGCGATGTGCATCTCACAGCCTCGTGTTATCAGCTGACGCATGATGCCACTGGTTCAGTAGTGACACACATTCACCACTTTATTCAAACATCTCACGCTCTGCAAGCTTACACAGTTTAGTCTCCTCTGTGGATCGAATATTTCCAGATATGCATTCCTGAGGGGCACGATGCCATCTTTCCATATGTCGGTCTACATACTCGAGAGATTCACTAATATGAACAGCACCTGCTGATAGTATCTAAAGGAAATCCAGTTGAAACCAGGTGACAAATAGAACAAAGTTAACACTGGCAGTCAAACAATGACTTTCTTGAAAAATAAGTCTTATTTACATAGAAAGGAGGTGTTTGCACAGACAAGTTCTTAATTTAAACACTCCGGTTAAAGTTACCACATACAAATGTTTAGCAAATTCACCACTCCGTCTGCCAGTTATTGAAGACGAATGCTATCTTTTTCCACAATAAAGCTTATAAAACCCAGAATAATTGTTTTTTGTCCACAAAAATCTTCTAAAACCCAGGTATCGGAAACTTTTTTCCAAAATTAAGCTTTTAAAACCCAGAATCGGCACTATTTTTGCGACAATAAAGCTTATAAAACCCGGAACTGAAATGATTTTTTTCCCCCACAAAGTTTCTAAAACCTGGAAATGGAATCACATTTTCTACAAAGAGCTTCTTAAACCTGGAATTGGAGTCACTTTTTTCCACAAACCTTCTAAAACCTGGAATCAGAATCACTTCTTTCCACAATAAAGCTTCTAAAAACTAAAACCGGAATCACTTTTCCCCGTAAACTTTCTAAGACCTGGAATTGGAATCACTTTTTTTCCACAAAAAAAGCTTCTAAAACCCAGAATCGGAATCACTTTTTTTCTATCGGATACCGGATATCGGATATCGGATATCGGATACCGTTTTTACCAGCTTTCAAAACCTGGAATTGGAATCAGTTTTTGTTGTTTGTTTGTTTTTTTTATAATAAAGCTTCCAAAATCCACAATCTAAAACCTTTTCCACAATACAGCTTCTAAAACCTGGAAATGGGTGCTTTTTTCTTCACAATATTAATTTTAACAAAAATGATCAAACCCGGAATTTTTTCACAAAAAGGTTCTAAAACCCAGAATCAAAATCACTTTTTTCCCCACAATAAATATATAAACCTGGAACCGGATGCTATTTTTTTTCCATAATTAAACTAATAAAACCAGAATCTGAATCACCTTTTCCCCACATTACAGCTTTTAAAACCCGGAATCGGAATATGGATCACAACTTCCCTTCCCCAACTCATCTGTGTTAGGATAGTTCAGATTAGCATGTGTGTGTTAAAATGCTTAACTGCATGAATAACCTTAGCTCACAAACCAAAGCCCTGCGTGCCGTACTAACAGTGAAAACCTCTGTGATGTAAATACAAGAGACACGTGACCTGCGCTCAGAGCAAACACTTGACACGCATGCTAATAGCTAATTATGAACTATGGGGATTTATTTACCTGGAAAAGCTATTAGCCTCCCAAGACCTCCATTGCCATCATCACCAAACTAACGTCCCTGTACAGCTTGAGGGAGGAAGAGCGAGACGGAGAGAGAAAGATCCTGTTGGAAAAAAAGAGAAGAAAAAGAAACAAATATAGACCAGTTTGGACCAGCTTAAATTTTAAGATGGTTTTGAAGCTGCAGTGTGTCTTTTCTGCACCACTAGTGACACCAAACCTAAAAGTAATGTTTGTTACACGACCTTGAAATAAATGAAATACTTTTACATATATTAAAAACAATAAAATAAATAATAAATAATAAAACAAATAAAATTACTTTAAAAGCGAAATGCCTTAATATGAACAAATGAATACATAAAATAAACATACCTATTCTTAATGAATTATATTAATAATGTGTGTGCGTGTGTGTGGGTGTGTGTGTTTGTGCACATATATTAAAAAGACTTCCCAATAAAATAAATAACAAAACGGTATCTGTAAAAATAAATACAATATATTAAAGATCAATAAAAGTAAAATACCTTACTTTTTGAGTTTTGGCGGTTAGTACCTTTGGTTCAACATGGAGACAGAATGAGGACCCTGTTTGAAAACAATTAAAAATAAGTTATTGAAATAATATATCATTAGCATGGTGACCTGTTACACGGCACATGACCTCGTTACATTATTTAATTAAGTTGAATGCACTGCATTGTGGGATACACTCTAAAAAAAAAAGCTGGTTAAATACACCAGGCGGGTGAAATATGGACAAACCCAGCACGGGTGTTTTGACCCAGCGGTTGGGTTAAATGTTTAACCCAACCTTCTAGGTAGTTACCCAAACGCTGTCAAATAGCTGGGTTTGTCACTACTTACCAGCTCGGGTTGTATTTAACCCAGCATTTTTTAGAGTGTACATTCTAATGCACCTCAGTTTTTGAGCGAATATTGCCAAAATTATCCACCAATTATGCTTTTTTTCACTTAAAAATCCATGAACTCATATATATATCAGATTTCAGGTACCATTTTCTGGATGGGACTACTTGTTTTGTCCAAACAAATGCAAGACAGAAGGAGGGCGACCTGTTTGAAAACAATTATTGTTATTATTGAAATAATTGTATTATTTTAGAAATTTCCACACAGGATGGGCATGACATTAACTATCCCTTTAACTGGCACTTCAAGGTGGTCTCCAGTTGAACTAGCTGGTCTAGTTTGGGTTTTTCAGCACGATAAAGAGGGAGGAGGAGGAAAAAAGAAAGCGAATGATCGAGAGAGAAATTTCAAGAGCGATAAAGAGATACAAAGAGATCAAGCGGGCGCTGAGGGAATGGGCTCTTTGAGGCATGACCGCTCCAGGTAGCTGAAGGTGTCCGTCAACCGGGCTGAAGCAAGTCCAGACAGGGCCATTATCTCTGATCCGGCATGTTCCCTCCTGACCGAGCCCAGATCCACACTGAGAGAAAGAGAGGGAGAATTTAACCCACCGCCATGATTTCATTTCTCTACGTGACTGATTATTTCCCTGACTGAACAGTCCTGTCAAAAGTCATTTGGCGCGAGCAGACATATTAAGAAGATCGATTTCCCCCGGATGCTCGAGGCGCCAGACCTCAGGACCACTTAACACCTGCGTGAGAGCGGACGGACTGCGCTTTACCTGTAACCTTGATGTCAAGCTGGAAAAAAGGCTATTTGGAAGCAAGAGGCTTTGATTTAGATTCTTTAAGTGTGCTGCCTCCTCTGCTTTGTATGTACAACATGCACCAGAAGCAGCTTTTCAAAACATAGAAAGCATGAATTTTACTAATGAATAACCAAGTAACATATCTATATGAATAATTATGCTTTTTTGAATGTGCTTTTAAAAGCAGCAAAGGTATCAAGTTAACGGTACATAAACATAAATGCCAGTGCATTTTTATTATTTACAAATGGAATAAGTAAAAACAAGATTATAAATGCAGTCTGTTGTAAATCCTCTTAATTAGCAACTAATGCTGCCGTCTTGGGAAGCTGCTACTTAAAGGAATAGTTTACCCCAAAAATGAAAATTACTCAATTCAATGAAAAATGAAATTACTCACCCTCAGGCCACCTAAGATGTACAGTAGATGAGTTTGTTTCTTCATCAGATTTGAAGAAATGCAGCATTACATCTCTTGCTCACCAGTGGATCCTCTGCAGTGAATGGGTGCCGTCAGAATGAGAGTCCAAACAGCTGATAAAATCATCACAATAATATGCACACCACTTCATTTCATCAATTAATGTCTTCTGGCAAAAATATAAGTCCATAATCCATAATAACGCTTTCTCCAGTAAGAAAAAGTCCATCTACTGTTGTCCTCTGACATTAAAATTCACTGAAATTCTCGTTTAGAGCTGTTTTGCACTCTGTGTAATTGAACCGGCGACTATGGCGTGGGGTGATTACTTGTGCATTATTGTGACGGTTTTATCTGCTGGTTGGTCTCTCATTCTGACGGCACCCATTCACTGCAGAAGATCCAATGGTGAGCAAGTGATGGAATGCAGCGTAATGTCCACTCATTTCTGCACACACGCACCAGCGACAATTGAATTCTCATTTCTCCAAATGTGTTCTGTTGATGAAGAAACAAACTCATCTACATCTTGGGTGGCCTGAGAGTGAGAAAATTTTCATTTGAACTATTACTTTAAGAGTTTGTCAGTCTCTCTTTTGCAAATCCCTATAAACACAAGCTTTATACAACTACACACCAACAATTCATAAAATGGACACAAACTACATAAAGTAAACATTTACGATCAACACCAATTAGCTTCCTGCATGATCCTGTTTAAGTTGAATTTTTTTCATGCATTAAATATATGTACAGTTTTACAATTCACAAGTGAACACTGCAAAGAACACTATATTCCACAATGCAATGCACTCATTAAGTTGGAAATTTTTTTAAAAATAATTATTTGATTGGCCTGCCAAAACATTTAACACTTTGCCCAAAATTAGATTTAAAAAAATCAACATAGCTCAACCAGACTCTATAAAACATGCATGTTACCAAATGTTAGTTTGACTATCAGAAGCAGTACTGGTTTAGGACCAAAATGAAGCTTTTACTATTAATAAAGAGAAAAGCAATAATCCAGAACATGGGAACTTGAATAATTGGAAGCAAAGACTCACCAATCATACAGCAACAAAGCATGCAACCTGAAGAAATATGTAAAACCCTCAGAAAACATGCTGATTTAATGAGACTAAAAACAAACACCCAGGCACTATTAGACAGAGATAAATGAACAAAGTCATGACAAGAACAATTTCAAAATAAAAGAAACTCTAAATAAAGAAACTCTAAATAAAGGTTCCATAAATAATAAAGGTTAAAGGTAATAAAGGTTATAAAGGTTAAAGAAAAAAATACAGGTTCCAAAAAAGAGGTTTTACAATAGAAGAACCATATTTGGTTCCCCAAAGAACCTTTCAGCAAACAGTTTTCATAAGAACCTTTTTTTTCTAAGTGTGAAGAACATTTCAATGATCTAAAGAACCTTTTTTCACTATAAAGAACTTTTTGTGGAATGGAGACATTCCATGGCTGTTAAAAGTTGTTCATGGAACCACGGATGTCAATAAAGTTTTATTTTTAAGAGTGTAAACAAAGCACACTAAACCTGTACTATAAACAACACACTGTTTTATGCAGTATGTATTCTGTGAGCATTTTTTTAATTATTGGTTGTTGCCCAGTATGACCCTAAAACAGGGGTCACCAAACTTGGTCCTGGAGGGCCGGTGTCCTGCAGAGTTTAGCTCCAACCCTAATCAAACACACCTGAACCAGCTAATAAAGGTCTTGCTAGGTATACTAGAAACTTCCAGGCAGGTGTGTTGAGGCAAGTTGGAGCTAAACTCAGCAGGACACCGGGCCTCCAGGACCGAGTCTGGTGACCCCTGCCCTAAAACGTTTATCACTAATGCATATTTTTGTGTTCTTGTTTTATTTCATAGTTTCCAATCTCCAGTAAAAGCAAGCCTACACTGACTATACATATTACGTTTGTAGTGCTTTATCATTTAAGAAGGTATTTTTCCAAAGTATCAGCAGTTGTTGACTTTGTTTAAAAACCAACCACAAACTCACATAAACACACTCACTCACCCTTTCCCACCACATACACACTCATGGTTGGATCCATCTGATTGCATTTGATTTTTCAAATCCAGTTGTGGATGTGACAGATAAAAGGGTGTGATGCACTTTTGGGCCGCTTTGTGCCTGTATCAGCGCTTAAAACCTCCCGTCCAAAATGCTGCGTGTAAATATTTGATGCTGCTGCAGCTCGTTCTGTGCTCTTCTGGAGAGTTCTCTGTGTTTGGTTAGAGCACTCCACACTAAAAGCTACAAGTTACAAAAAGACAAATACAAGGAAACGGCTTATGAATTAGAAATCATACCGTGTGCTATAAAAGCACATGGCCCATCTTCAACTCATATTGTGTTTTTTATGGGGCATTCAGAGCAGATGCTCATACACAGCTGCATACTGTATGCAAAGATGTGACACGACCTCCTGCACACACATTCACAAGAATTAACACAACCCCTTCATACACGCATGCACACCTCCTATAGATAGATACATGCAGACAGAGAAAGAAAGAAAGAAAAATAAACAGATGATGGATGGATGGATGGATGGATGGATGGATCGACAGACAGACAGAGAGATGATAGATAGATAGATAGATAGATAGATAGATAGATAGATAGATAGATAGATAGATAGATAGATAGATAGATAGATAGATAGATAGATAGATAGATAGATAGATGAGATAGGACAGACAGACAGAAGACAGGACAGCAGACAGACAGACAGACCAGACAAGACAGACAGACAGAAGACGGAGGAAGGTCGGATGGACGACAGAAAAAACAGACGATCGAATAGATAGAAGAAAGACAGACAGACAGACAGACAGATGATGATAGATAGATAGATAGATAGATAGATAGATAGATAGATAGATAGATAGAGATAGAACGATAGATGTCGATCGATCAATCTATCATTCGGAAAGAAGAAAACACAGGACAGACGACAGATAGAGATAGATAGATAGATAGATGTTCGATCGATCAATCTATCATTCGACAGACAGACACACACATACAGACACACACAGACAGACACACACAAACACACACACACACAGACAGGACAAGACAGACGACATGACCGACAGACAGACAGACAGATAGATAGATAGATAGATAGATAGATAGATAGATAGATAGATAGATAGATAGATAGATAGATAGATAGATAGATAGATAGATAGATAGATAGATAGATGTATTTATGTTGATCCATCATTTCCAATTGTTTATTCTTCTGTCTCTGTTATTTCATCTGCTGTAACGCTTTTATTTCCCTCAAGGGTTTAATAAAGTTCTATCGTCTCGTATCTGACATCCTCGCAATCATTTACGACTAAAATAGAGCATTAAAACATGCAATGCACACGGAAACACGGCTTCACATTCAGGAGAGGTTATTGGCTCCCGCTTCCCGGAATAATGGAGTATGGTGGAGATCTGTGCCTGTTTTGGAGGAGAGATTCATGAACGTGTTTGCTTTACCGCAGCCAGAGGCCTCAGGGACGCTTCGCTCTGACAGAGACAAAGTGACAGGCAACTGAAGAGGACGCTGGGAACAGAGGGAGGCTTGTGAAGTGTCAGCCGTTCACTCTGTGATCAACGGTCGGCCCTCGGACCCCTCACCCATCTCACACTCGGTCAAGAAAAAGCATGATCAACTTCCGCGCTAAAGCCCTGCGGAAACAACATACGAAGCCGAGCGGAACGAGAGACATTTACGCTGTTTGGACAGAGCCGGGGGAGATTCGTCTTCCCAGGTGCTTGATACTGTGTGTTTTTCACTCTAAACTGAAGGATTTTTCTCTCACAGTGACAAAGCTGTTCCAGTCATCGCCCGAGGACCTGGTCTTACATGACACGGCCTCTTTTCTTCCTCTCTCCAGCAGTTTCTCCCCTCTGCTGCAGCATTCAATATGCTGTTTCTTCTTACATTGTCCCAACTCTCATTTTTATTGTCATTTTGAATATCAGCAAAAGGTATGGCCCACATTCAGGCCACTTACAAAAGAAACAGATATCAGATTGTCACATAAAATGGCTAATCACAGAATGTGTACTTTTATGTTCCACTCTATACAGATTATTACACTACAGATAACAGGATAGAGCGTAAATAGAGTCTGTAATCACACTTTCTATGTATCTAAAAAGTCAGATTCATGTTTATGTAAGCTTTAAAAATAGATGATAGATAGATAGATAGATAGATAGATAGATAGATAGATAGATAGATAGATAGATAGATAGATAGATAGATAGTCATATGATAGATAGATAGATAGATAGATAGACCTTAAGAAACTAATAAATCACCTAATATATTTCAATAATTGACTTTAAAAAGTAAGATTTTTTGAATTTCAGTACATTCTAATTGTGCACACTCAAATTAAAACTGCATCCCTTTGTTGCCTTAATTCTCATTCAATTCAAAGTCAAGAACTGAATTAGAATGACAGGAAGAATTATTGCATTTCAATTCAAACCTTCAGACTTTAAGTTTTTTGAAAAAACTTTTTAAACTTTCAAACAATGTTTTTCAAGTGAACATTCAAAGATGACTTTTCCAATTCTTTGAATTTCAATTCATTTTAATTGTTTTCCTCTTGCTTTTAAATTTGAATTGCATTTCTGCATCCTGTTTTCAAATCAAACTGATGATCAGAATATGAATGACACAAAAAAATCCAGGAAGGGAAATGCAATGAGCGCATAAGGCCAATAAACCTACAAACTTCAATTTTTTTGAACTTTTTTTGAACTTCCAAAAAAGGCTTTGTCAGACCAACATTCAAAGATTGCTTTAATATTTAAAAACTACAGCTGTATGAATTTATTTGAATTTCAGTTCATTTTAATTGTACTTCAAATTGCAATTCTGCCTCTATTCAAATTTAAGTTGAGGAACTGAATTAGAATGACAGGAAGAATTTAATGAAATGCAATTCAAAAATTCAATGCAACAAATACACTTTTAATCTTTAAGATTTTTAAAACGTAAAAAAAAACAAAAAAAAACCTTCCAAACGTTTTAAGTCAAAATTCAGAGTTTGCTTTTATATTTCTTCGATATTCAATTCAGTTTATTGTACTTCCTATATTCAAATTCAAATTGCAACTCTGCATCCTATTTGCTGCCTCAATTCAAATTGAGGATTTTTGAATTTTTGAATTGAATTTTAAAAGGCGTTCTTAATTCAGTTTAGAATGATGTACAACCTTACTAACCAGCAGGTAAACACACAGCTGCTACTTACCGCTTCTTTAGCAGTGGGCGTCGAGGTAACAGGTATGCTAATGTGGGGACTGAGTGGGCGGGGTGCCAGCGGGAAGGATCCGCCTCCAGCAGGTGGTTGGGTAGCAGTGGTGCTCATTGGCTCTTCCTTAGGGCATAAACACACACACACACACACACACACACACAGTGTGCAACTATGCAGACTTTTCCTGTAGGCCCAGGGCTTCCTCGCAGGGGTGACAAGCGACTGACTGAGAAACTATGTAATTGGAGATGAACCTGAAATCACACAAAAAACACACACACACAAACCACCCACCACAAACACACTGCAATCATCTCCTGCTTTAGATAGATTGTCAAACTCCCAAACTCCCGCTGCTCATTTGCTGATGTGCATGACCGTGTCCAAGAGGCAGCCACACTTGAGACGCAACCAAATTGATGGAGCTTCAGTAAATGCGTGTGTGTGGGCTCTTACACGAGGAGGGGACGTAAAGTGATTTGTGATATGACACGCTCTGCTCGAGTAAGAGGGAATGGAGTATGTTTCTTGGGTCTTTGGGAATCATTCCGCACCTGTTACAGAAGCCCAGCATGCGCTAGTTCAGCACTTTTTATATAAGAGTGAAATCTAATGAAATCTGACAGGTTAGACCACCACACACTCAATTTTTTGCAAGTCAGTCAGAGTCAAATGTCAAGCCTTCGCCCTCATGTTTTGATGGAAAAGTCGCATTGGAAAAGTCTTGACTCAGACCTTTAAAATGTATTAGCCTTACTAAAAAATATGAACAACACAGCTAGTAAAATAGCTAAGAACCAAGAGGACAAACGATATTTACTACTGGGTTCCCCAAACTGGAGTTTGTATGTTGATGAAAAGCTAATGATTGACGAAACATTAATACCAAATTAAAAAAATTATTTAAAATAAAAAACAAGCAAAAAAAAAAAAAAAAAGGATTAAACATTTTATTTGTTTACCTGCATGCCATGTGTCCATTAAACAATATCAGAGAAACATGCAAATGTGTTGTTAAATTATTGAAATATGAACTTAAAATCAAGAATGTATTTTAGCTTAAAGGGTTCAGCTGACAAAAAAAGTTTGGGAATCCCAGGTTTAGTAAATGTGACTTTATAAGATATTTCTGACTATAAATTTTGAGTCATATTTAAAGCCATTGTAAAGCACTGATAAAACTGCACAGCTTACCTGTGGTCAAATCATCAATAAATAAAATGTACATACATTTTCTGAATGCAGCAAACAATACAAACAACCCATTATTTCGTTTTTTTTATTTTATTTATCTGAACAATTTAACTCAATAATATAATCTGTTCAAAATATATGAACATATAAACCATTATTTTGATATTTGACAAACAGGGATTGGCCTAAAATCTTGTAGGCTACTAAATTTGAAAGGGAAAGGGGTCATATGATGGAAATGTGAATTTTCCTTCTCTTTGAGTGTCCAGTCTGGTGGCATAAAGAAGATCTGTAAAGTTGCAAAGACTAAAGTCTCAAATCCAAAGGGATATTCTTTAGAAGTCGTGGCCTAATGGTTAGAGAGTCGAACTCGTAACCCAAAGGTTGCGAGTTCGAGTCTCGTACCGGCAGGGATTGTAGGTGGGGGGAGTGAATGTACAGCGCTCTCTTCCACCTTCAATATCACGACTGAGGCGCCCTTGAGCAAGGCACCGAACCCCAACTGCTCCCCGGGCGCCGCAGCAAAAAATGGCAGCCCACTGCTCCGGGTGTGTCCTGTCTGTGTGGTGCACTTTGGTGGGTAACTGTCGAGCACTAATTACTAGTAGGGTTAAACCATGACTTGGCCCATGTCATGTCAATTTCACACTTTTTAACTTTCACTTTATAAAAGTTGAGGTCAACCACTTAAAAAAAACAAGTTGAGTAACATACCTAAAACGGCTCGTTTAAACACGTCCCCACATGTCTACATTACTGTGTGGGAAGATTTGCATAACGCCGCCCGAATGTTCACACAAAGAAAGAAGGCGTAAATTTTATTCTCACTGTATTGTTGTTGCCACCATGTCGTGAAGACGCTGTGTTTCGTTATGAAAGCGAAACTACTTTGTTTGGCCTTCTAAAAGAAGACAATATCGCTTCGTCATGTCTGGAGCTGATCCGTGCTGGTTTTGACTGAGGAAAGACAACAACTTTGCGCTGTGAATGGCTTCCACGTGGACGAAGCGGAGTCCAGCCCCCCCCGGCTTGTCATATGTGGTTGCCACAAGACCGCTGGCCGCGCCGTTCTCAAGCCCACCCGCCTCCGCTCACTCAAGCCGGCCTCAGCTCACTCTAGCCCGCCCTCAGCTCACTCTAGCCCGCAGGTCTCCGCTCACTCAAGCCCGCCGTGTGTGGTGCTGTGTGTTTTGTTGTGAAAGCGAAACTACTTTGTTTGGTCTTCCAAAAGAGGACACAACTAGAAATCAGTGGTTAAGTTGTATTTACAACACTGTTCCAGAACACTTCAACCCAAATATTCAGATGTGTGCAGCACATTTTATGGAGGACCGTTTCCTGATCCTGGTAGAGTAAACTACAATGCCGGCTGTTCTGACTCAAACACTGTAAGTACGTTTTTATAAATAAAGAATTTGCCACTGACGATTCAAAAACGAGTTTTTTGGGCAGTGTAGAGTAGCACTCGTTGTTTGTAATTTCTCCGATCACAAATGCAGACATGGTTTTATGTTTACGCAGCACCATGCAACGCGTAAAAATACAGTATAAGTCATTATAATCAGTAATTATGTCCCCACTGGATGCAACAAATGCCTCGTTTATAATGGGTTTTAATGTTTTTGTCTCATCACTCCGGCCGGACAGGGCATCACAGTATTGTAGGGGCGTAACATTTCCGTCACACGCTTGAGGTATTCGGCCAATCACAACGCATTGGATAGCTGGCCAATCACAGCACACCTCGCTTTTTCAGACCGATGAGCTTTGTAAAAATCGACGCGTTTCAGCAAGATGGGCCATAGAGGAGAAACATAATGTACAGTATGTGGAAAATAAAAATTTTTTAACCTTAAACCGCATAAACACATTTCATTACACCAAATACACAAAATAATGTTCTTTTTAGCAATGTCATATGACCCCTTTAACAAAAGAATTGGCAAAATACAGCCTCACTTCATGTTTGCAATTGGTTTAGGGGGAAAAATCTCCACGTAGTCACAAGACTATCTGACGTAAATTTCTTTGAAAAAAGTAATGAAATTCAGAATAAAGGCCTGTTCACACCAAAAACGATAACTAGCTGTGTTAACGTCCATGAACAGACGATGGACCTTTGTCAGGTTAGACAGCATCTTGAATTTAATGCAGATGGCCTTTTTTGTGTTCCACAAAATAAATAAATTCCAAACAGGTTTGGAACGACATGAGGATGAGTAAATGTCATTTTTGGGTGAACTATAGCTTTAAAAATGTCTTTATGCCATGTCCTAACTAGCAGTCCCAATGTGACGCCATTTTATGACAATTGTTTGGGACTATTTTTTGATTGTCATCATTGAAAGTGAAAATGGGACACGAAACAAAATGATAACAACCAAGCAAAGCATATTTTGCATTTAATATCTGGAGCAGGAGATCCGACCTGCTCAAAAAACCAAACAATGAACACAATTCCCCTTTACATGTGGCAGTTTTAAAGAATTGGGACCAAAAACCCAAATCAACATGGACGAGTTTTAACACTTGCCGCTCGTTTTCTCCCGCAAAAAGACCTTTCGTTTGCCACACATCTGAGGTACAGATGCTGATTTTAGCGAGACATCTGTCATTCTAGTTGTTCTTTGAGGCAGGATACGTTTTCCCCCTCGTTTCATCGCATTTTTAGACGTTGTCAGGATCCTGCTGGTGAGGTTCTGGTTACAGACCACCTATTCCATCTGCCTCTCACCTTGCTGTCAGATTCGGCGACGCTTCCCTCCCAATCACGTCGCTATTCTGAAGCTTCATCTTTATTCTGAGGAAAAGCATCTGTTGATGGATTTTTGGTTAGCGGCGCTTGTAAATGCATCGTTTTTTCTCCTTCACTGAGTTGCATTTAATTAGGAATTCCACTTCTGCTTGTGTTTTGGAGGAGCTCTTCAAACGCCACGCACTGGGCCGTCGAACAGATATAATTTTACATTTAAATTGAATCTTCTGTTTGAGTAATTGGGCCAATCCCACATCGTTATTTCCCTTGAAACAGAAGCACCGACTCAGTTTATCTGGAGATTTGTATACGTGTTATTATTTTATCATGCGGAGCGTAATAATTCTCTCTCTTTGTTTGAGATGGCAGCCGTCCATCCGCGCATTCCGCAGTGCCGCCGGATTTCCCGGAGGTGATGGAGCTGTCAGAGCTCCTGTACTCAGTCGTCACTGGTCATGTCTCTGCCGTAGAACTGAAGAAAGGAGGAAAAGCAAGGGATGGAAATGAATTCTCTCCACCCTGCTGGTGAAATGTCAGGGAGTGCAGCCGGTTAGCGGCGACAATGAGGGCCCTTATCACCTGCTAATTGAAATCCAATGAGGTGTGAAAGTAGCCTTTACAAAAAATTCACAATCAACAGGACCATCATGCACAGCCACAACCAGAAAGAGTAATTTCATTTTGACGTCTCTCCCTCTTGTTAAAGATCCATCGCTGCCAATTATGGCGTGAGATTGGGTTTCACGGGGCGCCTCGGTGTGCAGCAGCATCCAGTCAACCCTGAATCACTGTTACACGGATAGAATTTACGCTAAGAGCCGAGACCCTCGCTATTAAGGGCACTTGCTATTCAAACGAACACGCTACACATGCATGCTTTGGTTTTGAATGGGGACTTATGATAATATAGAAGACCCGGGTTTGAATCCAGCCTGTGAAGGGACAGAAACATTGTTAGTTTAATGACTTTGATGCATCGGTTTTCAAGATGATATTGAAATCCAAATCCAAAGCAAACGTTTCAAATTTCTCAAAATTTTAAGATTTATGCTTTCCAGTGTTTTTGAGAGGACTAGCAATGGACATCGTTTAGGGTCAGTACGATTTTTACAAATAAAAATAATAGTACTTTTATTCAGCAAGGATGCAATAAAAATGGATCAAAAGTGACAGTAAAAAAATTTATAATGTTACAGAAGATTTCTATTTCAAATAAATACTGACGTTTTGAACTTTCTATTCATCGAAGAATCCGGAAAAATAAAATGTGTCAGTTTCCACAAAAAATATGAAGCAGCACAACTGTTTTCAAAATTGATAATAATCAGAAATGTTTCTTGAGCAGCAAATCAGCATATTAGAATGATTTCTGAGGGAATATTTGACACTGGAGATGGGTAATTGATGTGAAAGTCAGATTTGAACCCCAGAAAGAAATACTTTTTTAATATATGTCACAGAAGAAAACAGTTATTTGAAATTGTAATATTCTCACAATTTTACTGTTTTACTGTAGTTTTGATCAAATAAATGCAGCCGTGGTAAGCATAAGATACTTTTTTAGGTATCTTACCAACAAACAAAACTATTAATGGTATAGTGCACACTAAAATAACTATACAATAATTATAAATACATCGAAAACATGAAACATATTTGAATGTCCTTTATAATATGAAACTGTGAATAGTGCAAAATGCTTCTCTTATTAACTAAGTTTATTGTTAAAGAGTCAATTGGTTACAATGCTGAACTAAAAAATAAAAAAATAAAATAAAAAAAATAAATAAATTCTGAGTAAATGGCAGCAAACCTAACTGGAGTGCTGTAACCATAATCTCAATTATTTTTGCAACTAATTGTGCAGTCATAGTGATTCATTTGTATTTGTAAGATATAAGTTACTTTTCAGATTGCGGCCAATACAATTTAATGATTTTGTTGCATCATTATGCATGTGCATATTATATAAATCTACACTCTTAAAATTTGATGGTTCAATGAAGAACATTTAACATCCATCATGGAAAGTTTCATTAGGTTCTTTATAGTGAGAAAAAGGTTGTTTAGATTATTAAAATGTTCTTCAAACTAAAGGAATAAATGGTTCTTTTAGGAACTGCTCACTGAAAGGTTCTTTTGGGAATCAAAAATGGTTCTTCAATCTATGGCATTGCTGCGGAAACCCCCTTTTGAATGTACAGTACATGAAGTGTGTTGGTTTCCCATGATAGAAAAAGGCAGAATTACAGTGCTGCCAGTTTCAATGGTTATTTATAGCCATACAACTACAGCTAATTATCAAGACAAATGGTTGTACGATGACTGTATGGGTAGGGTTTGTAAAATCGTGACGTCTGTTTACGGTACTTGAACATATGCACACAGCGTGCCGTTCTTACACATTTCTATACCTATTTAAAGTTTATATATCAGGTGGATATGAACAGGTGTCCTACTGTCACAACTGATGTAGGAGAATCTGTTGTGCGATCCGCCTGCGTGAAAACTCTCGCTCTCGTCCTCGGCTCGAGTCTGCATGTCGTTCCTGTTGCCTGGTCGTCCCATACGCTTACTGACATGTTTGTTGACATGAAATATTCAGCAGTGGCATCGAGCCCAGAGACTCTGTTATGACGCCTCGCAGCGTGTGTGTGTGTGTGTGTGTGACATTGATTGGGATGTTGGCTGCAAAGAGCAGGTTTCAGGTTTAATAAGAACATGATGAACGGATGATCCGGCTCTTACACTAAACGCTTTGATTCTGAGTTTCACAAGGAGCCCGTGGCTGAAGACAGTGACTCAACAATTCATGGATATTTCATTCACTCCAGAGAAAGAGGCAGCAGGGGTTTTATACCACAAATAAACTAGTCTAAAACCAATGATTTCTGAAGGATCACGTGACACTGAAGACTGGAATAATGATGCTGAAACCACCAATCAATTACATTTTGCAATAAATTACAATAAAAAACAGTTATTTGAAATTGTAAAACTAATTGTGTATAATAACTGTATTTTTTATCAAATAAATTCCGACTTGGTGAGCAGAAGAGACGTTTTTAAAGAATCTTTCTGACCCCATACTCTGTGCACATTAAAATAACAGCAATAAAACAGCAATAATATCAAATGTGAAAAATGAAAAGTTACCATTGGGATGTGTTGAGATGCTCTGGCCTCTACGTCCTAATCAAAAATCAGCCTCTTCAAAGTGTGTCAGTGTTGGAAAACTGAAAGTAAAATAAAAGTAAAATTGACTGTGAATGCTATTTAATGCAAATGAGAGTTTCAAAAGAAAACTCAACAATGTCTCAAACGGCTCTATACCAAGTCTGCAATCAAAGTTCAGAAATCTCAATGTTGGGTCAGTTTGAAAAAAAAAAAAAAACTTTAATTCAGCAAGGATGCATTAAAGTGAACACTTTTATAATGTCCACAAGGATTTCATTTCAATAAACTCAAAATTCTCCAATATTTTTTTTTATAAATAAATAAATCACGGTTTCCACAAACACATTCGGCAGCACAACTGTTTTCAACATCGATAAAAATAAGAAATGTTTCTTGAGAACCCAAATCAGCATATTAGAATGATTTCTGAAGGATAATGTGACACTGAAGACTGGAATAATGAGGCTGAAAATCCAGCTTTGATCACAGAAATAAATTACATTTCAACATATCTTAAAATAGAAAACAGCTACAAGGAATTGTAAAAATATTTATAAAATGTGACTGATTTACTGTTATTTTGGATTTTAAAAAATGTAGCCTGGTGGCAAAGCAATGGCTTCTCCTCATGTTTCACCACTGTTTCCTAATCAAGTCATGATATCATACAAATCAAAAATTTCTCATAAAATATCCAAGGTCAAAATGGCTGAGCTGCTCTCCGCTGTATGAAGCGTAACCTCTGAGCAATAAGCCTTTCCTGTGTGTGTGTGTGTGTGTGTGTGTGTGTGTGTGTGTCTGTCTGTCTGTCTGTCTGTCTGTACTTGTTGTATGTGTGTGTGTGTGTGTGTGTGTGTGTGAATGTGTGTGTGTGTGGGTGTGTGTGAGAGAGAGATAGTGTGTGTGTGTGTGTGTGTGATTGTGGGTGTGTGTGTGTGTGGGTGTGGTGTGTTGTGTGTGTGTGCGGATCTCTGTAGAGCGGGAAGAGTACAGAGGATTGATCTGATTGCGGTGTAGCCGGTGGTTTGTGATGATAAAGCCAATAAAGTGCTCTATTCCGTCTGTAGGATCGGCCTCATATCAGATCAGCTCAGCTTTAATCCACACGACTCCAATGTAATGCGTCCGCCCGCGGCTCCGGCCCTCCGGTTCATCAACAAGTCCAGACTCGACTGTGCTCGCTGCTGGGCTGATTGCACTCTTACATGGACTCCAGCAATCAATCATCTCCTGCAGAAATCTGCTGAAATCTGTAACTTCAATCTGTAAAATAAATATTTTAAGGATTTTGACAATTTCCAAAATGTATAAAATTAGTTCTAAAAATAGATCAACAAAATATTAATTTTATATTCAATAAGCACATTAAAGCTCCAGTAAGTAAATTGTTAATAATTAATAATAAAACAATCCGTCCCTGGAATTATAAGGTTATTACCTGCACATTTGGTCAAAATTTAGTTAGTCACAATCTTATTCTGTGACAACTTATTGACATTGGGTTAGATTTTTATTTCTTCTATATATATATGAATATATATATATATATATTAATATATATAAAAATAAAATTTCTGAATGTCTTTAATAGCCATAAAGCGTGTAGATGATTAAAATTCACATCATGCTTCATTGTGATAATGTGATAATACTAACTAATCTAATTTTCATCTTTAAAATTGTAAGGACATGAATATAAAATCAATGAATTGAAAAAAATATAATATTTACCAAATATATTAAACATATGATGGGGGAAATGAAAATGATGGGCTGCCTAGAGAGGAGCGAGTAGATTTTGGTGTTGCCCTGCAGCCACCTGTAACTGCGCTGTGGGTCTCCTACACTCTTACATCTGTTTCTCGGCTGTATCTGGAATGAAGGGCACACAGGAGGACCACGCAACACTAACAGAATCTGCAAGCAGCACACAACGCTCTCGGGACGATCAAACAAGATCAAAAACCACACCGTACTCTGTCTTTTACCTGAGTGTCGATTGTTTACAGCAGCATCCCTATCAAACAAGAACACAGATTCAACCCGCCCGAGGGAGCTTAGCAGGTGGTACTAGCCGGGAACAAGATGCTCAGTCTGGTCCTTTGATGATGGTGTAAGACTGGGAAACCAGGTAAACCATATGAAACCAGCTAAGACCAGCAAACCATATCACCTAAGAAGATGAGAAAGATGTATTTTATATCAGGAATTACACATATTAATATGTAACACAACTGATATTTCATGACTAAAAGATGGTGAAAATATTAGTGTTCTAATAATTTTTCTAAATTAAATAAATATATATTCTATATTAATAGATATATATATATACGTATAGATCTTATATAATATATATAGTCTAATATATATATGTGTGTGTGTGTGTGTGTGTGTGTGTTTTTGTGTGTGTTTGTGTGTGTTTGTGTGTCTGTGTGTGGGTGTGTGTGGGTGTCTGTGTGTGTGAGAGTGTGTCTGTGTCTCTCTGTGTGTGTCTGTGTCTGTCTCTCTCTGTGTGTGTGTCGCGTGTGGTGTTGTGTGTTGTGTGTCTGTATGTCTGTCTGCCTGTTTGTGTGTGTGTGTGTGTGTGGGTCTGTCTGTCTGTCTGTCTGTGTGTTGTGTGTGTGTGTCTGGGTGTGGTTAGTGTGTGTGTTGTTCTTTCCCTTTCCCTTCCCTTTTTTCTGTGTGGGTGTGTGTGTGGATGTGTGTGTGTGTGTGTCTGTGTCTGTCTGTTTCTGTCTGTCTGTCTGTGTATGTTCTGTCTGGTGTCTGTCTGTGGTGTGGTGTCTGTCTGCTCTGTCTGTCTGTCTTTGTCTGTGTGTGTGTGTGTGTGTGTGTGTGGGTGTGTGTGTGTGTGTGGGTGTGGGTGTCTGTCTGTCTGTCTATCTATCTACTTGTGTATAGGTATATATATAGATATATACGAACACACACACACATATACATATTGTGAACTTACTATTAAAACTATTAATCATATATATATAATACATACTGTATTAAGTATGAGTGGAAGTAATAAGTAGAGTGGAAACCAGATTAGCTAAACAATAAAATAAAATGCAACAATAAAAATAAAAGTTTTTAATGCTAAATACAGTAATATACATACATATTCAATTAATAGGTTTTATATCTTTTGCAAAAAAAATTTAATCTGTAAAAATTTCAGTTAAAATTACTTTTGAAAGTCTCTTGATGGTTTAAAAGAGGTTTCAGGTACCAGGAAACCAGCTAAACCAGATTAAACCAGCGAAGGCCAGCAAAAAGCTTAAGTGAGATAAAATGTATATGTATCTACATACATATCAGGATTAATGTTTCAAAATTAACAATGCATTGTAACACAGCAATAATTACTACTATTTATATTCTGTAGAATTAGTTGAATTCTGTAACGTGAACATTTAAAGAATTTTAACAGACACTTAAATCGGAAAAATAAATTAAATCAGTATAAATTATTTACACATTGAACTTGTATGGTCTTATTATGGTTTAAGAGTGGTTTCAGGCACCGAAAAACCAGCTAAACAAGATTAAACCATCTAAGACCAGCAAACCACGCCACCTGAGATGTATTCCTACATATATATATATATTAGGGAACGATTATAATACTTCAAAATTAACAATGTTCTGTCACAAAATGGGAAATTCTGCTCCTACCAATTCACTGTTCAACTCGTGATTCAAAAGGTGTCAGTTCATAACTTCATACATTCTGAATCTTCTGTTCGTCTCTAAATGCTCGTGTTGCTCACATACAGTATCTACACAAGTGCTGTTTAATGCGATGGTTTTCCAGGCCTGAGCTGGAGCGAGAGAGCGAGCGAGCGAGGTCTCGATGTATCTGCTGTCAGTGTGACACAACTCATCAAACCGCTCTGGCCTTCAGGGTTTGTGGGTAAAATCTGTCACACACTCACAGTCGCACGGAAAACTGAATTTAAACTACGGCCTGTCGGCTGGAATCACATTTCCAATCCGCTCAAATGAATTGTCATTCTCAGCATTACAGCGCAAAGCTTCGCCTGTGGTGAGACTCATAAATCGCGGCTGTACCTCTGTCTTCAGTAGAGGAAGAAACGCTGAACTTGCCAGTCACTCGTGTTTTAAATATCTGCCTCTGCCAGTTTAGACTTGAGCTTTTTCTGACCAAGACGGTCTATGGAGTGGAACGGACCGACTAATGCAACCTTTATTTCAAATGTTATGTTTTGGTGGAAAGCAATCTTGAACTAATTATGAAATGCTTGGTTTGTTATGGCCTCCAAAACACAATCACATCAGTCATGGCTTCCTGAGCACTCAGATGTTTGACGTGGTTTCCTCAAGTTTCATTCAATTACACCACAAGCTTCGTTCAGCTCCTTAACATCTCCTACAGGCCTAAAACACATAAACAGAGAAGAGAAGATTTTACTTTGGGTGATAACAAATAATTCATTCTACAAAATAAATATACACTAGTCAACATTTGAAGTGGATCAAAGCCTTTCATCAAATTTGTCCTCAAACCTAAAACCAAAATGTTCTTTAGGACAACTTTGATTAACTTTTTTGATCCACTTCAAATATTGACTACTATAGTTCCCCCTAAATCACAGTAATGGTATATCAAGATATTGTTATTTTGCTGCAAATATACCATAGCTATATAGAAATGTCTATCTTTGGAAAATTCCAGTAAATCCAAGTGTATTAAAAATTAAAGCATATACAATTAAAAAATTTAAAATAAAATGAAATAATGCCTTATAAAAGAAGATTTCCAGCATCTAGCGAAGCAAACTGAAGTGGTTAAAATAAAATACAAAATAAAAGATAATTATAAAAGAAGACGGCTTATAAAATATTCCAGCGCCCAGTTGAAGCAAAACTTAAGTGTGGTTAAAATAAAATAAATAAATATGATAATATAATTTTTTGTGGCAAATATAACCATAAAACTTTTTTTGTTTTTTAGTCCAGTAAATTAGTATAGCAATCGACGTTGAAATTAAATAAATTAATTAATTAAATAAATTACACAATTACATTAAATTAAATTAAATTAAATTAACTTAAAATTTGGATGTCCAGTATGCCCAGTGTAGCAAATCAAATGAGGTTAATGAATACTTTAAAAAAAAAATGAATATATAATAAAATATAAATAAAGTAAAAAAAATGAAATGAATAATGATCCAGATTGTGCCTTAAAAGAGCAGTTTACCTGCTTTTAAAAATTTTATAAAAAAAAAACATTGACACAGAGGCTAGAATAGGTGTGGTATGTGTTGGGTATGTGTCATTATTACATTATTATTATTACGATTGTTATTATTATCATTACTTTTATTATTATTGATATTACTGTTGCCGTCATCACAAGGTATTATTTTCATCGCACACTATTATTATTATTATTAGTATTAGTATTATTTATTATTATTATGCATGCTAGTACTACTTGAATACTACTACTATTATTGTCAGATGGTCATCACTGTTTATTTTCATTGCTGTTATTATCATTGCTGTTCTATTGATGTTTTTGTGTTTTGTGTTCACCGTATGTTGTATGTTTTGCACTCTTCATTTAAATTTAAAAAAGAGCAGTTTAACAAAAATACATAAATGAACCAATATAAAGAGTAGAAACTGTATTCAGTGCTTATAAAGATAAAAACCCCCACCTGTAGTGAAGATAAGAAGATGCTGAAAAGGTCCTGCTAAAGAAGCATATGTTACTAAAATGTCTTTTCATGCGCTGATTTTGAAAAGCAAAGTCTCCTGGTGAGGAAAATCTTATTAATTTACAGTCACAGAAAAACATTTCTGACTCATTTGTATTTCCAAAAGTCTCAATGTGCTCTACGTTTAATCCAGGAGAAAGAATTGAGATTAAAGAGATCTCATTTGTGAATTTTCTTTCATACGGCCCCTGTAACGGCATGATTGTTAGAGGAAGGTACCTCCTCACAGGAGAAGCGGCGCCTGCTCTTTCTTCTGGCGCTGCGTTTGAACCTGCGCATGTGTCTCTTGAGCCGGGCCTCGTCTGCTGCGCTCGCTGATAAAGCCAGCCTTTGATTCTGGCCTCACAGGTGAAGGAGTAACACCTGTTTGATCCGAGGGCCTGGTTTGAGATCCTCTCCTCCTCTCCTCCAGATGATGGGCGCACTCGTCCCGGCCAGGACCTTATCAAAGCCACGGAGCGTTTCTTCTTGAAAGGTCTGAGAAAGCCAGCACTGCTCTATGTGACAGCGCCTTAAAAGAGAAGATTAGTTTTTGAGATAATACAACAAAAGTTAGTTTTATCAAAATAAAATCACAGTAATGGTATGGTAACACTTTACAATAAGGTTCATTAGTTAACTACATTAGTTAACATGAACTAATAATGAACTGCACTTATACAGCGTTTATATCTATGTTAAATGGTTAATTTCACCATTTACTAACACATTATTCAAACTTGTTAACATTAGTTTAATGCCACTGCGAACTAACATGAACTAACAAGGACAGCTGTTTGTTTTATTAACTAACTTAGCGTGTTTAGTAACTACAGTAACAAATGGATTGCTCTGGTTGTTCATGTTATTTTACACATTAACTAATGTTTACTAATGAACCTTATTGTAAAGTGTTACCAATGGTATTATGATGGGGATATTTTGCTGCAAATATTACACAAACATATAGAAACACCTGTTTTGGATAGTCCAGTTGTCCAGTGACGTAAAGTGAATTGAGGATATATAAATGTAAATAATATAACAATAATAATAATTATTATTATTTTGTATCTATTTTTATATATCCTCATATAAATAATAATAATTTTATATTTTTTTTTTTTTTTTTATTATTATTATTATTATTATTACAGAAAAAAACTATTTTTTTTATATTCCAGTGGTCCAGTGAAGTAAAGTGAGGAAGGAAGGAAGGATGGATGTGATTGATGATGGAAGGATGGATGGCTGGATGGATGGTGGATGGATGAGGCTGGATGGATGGAATGGCGGAGGAGGAAGTATTCTATAGGATGGAAGGATTGTGGAAGGAATGGATGGATGGAAGGATGGATGGAAGGAAAGAAGGAAGGATATGGTGGATGGATGGAAGGAAGGAGGAAGAAGGAAGTATGCATGGAAAAAAAAATGGAAGGATTGATGAAGAGGGATGCTGGGACAGGAATCGATGGAAGGATGTATGATGGAAGGATGGCTGGAAGAGAGGCAGGAAGGAAGGAAGGAAGGAAGGATTGATGGATGGATGGATGGATGGATGGATGGGAAGGAAGGAAGGCTGCATGGATGGAAGATCGAGGGAAGAATGAGGGATGGATGTGGAGGATGGATGGAAAGGAAAATGAAATAAGGCGGATGCTGATGATGGATGGATGGTAGGAAGAAGGAAGGAAGTATGCATGATGAAGGATCGATGGAAGATGGATGGTGAGGATGGATGACGGCTGGATGGATGGATTGATGGATGGAAGGAAATGGATGATTGAAAGGAAGAAGTGAAGGATAGGAAGGAAAGAAAAGGAAGGATGGATGGATGGTGGATGGATGGATGGATGGAGGAAGGAATTATGCATGGATTTTGAAGGATGGATGGATTGATGGATGAGGATGTCTGGATGGATGAATGGAAGAAAGGAAGGAAGTATTCATGGATGGATGGATGGAATGGAAGGAAGGAAGACGGATGGATGGATGTAAGGAAAGGAGGAAGTATGCATAGATGACTGATGGATGAAGGATGGATGTGAGGATCGAGGCAGGATGGATGGATGGATGGATGGAGATGGATGGAAGGAAGGATGGAAGAAAGAAGAAGGATGGATTAGGATGTGGAAGGAAGGAATTAAGGATATGCATGGATGAAGGATAGATTGTATGGATGGAAGGAGTGATGGATGGGAATAATGAAGGAAGGAGGAAGGTCTGCTGGATTGATGGATGGATTGAAGAAATGGAAGAAGTATTCATGTATTGGATGGATGGAAGGAAAGAAGGAGGATGGATGGAGTAAGGAAGGAGGAAGATGGAAGAAAGGAAGGAAGGAAAGGATGGGATTGGAAGGATGGATGGATTGGAATTAGCATGATTGATTGAAGGAGGAAGGAGGAAGGAATGGATGGATGGATGGATGGATGGAAGAATGAAGGAAGGAAGGAAGTATGCATGGATGGAAGGATCGATGGATGGATGGAAGGATGGATGGATGGATGGAATGAAGGTGGATGGACTGGATGGATGGTATCGTAAGGAAGGAGGATGGATTGGATGGATGGATGGAAGGAAGTAATGAAGGATGGTTGGAAGGATGGATGTAAGGAAATGTTGGAGGAAAGAAGGCAGGCTGGCTGGATGGATGGGGAAGGAAGGAAGGAAGGGAAGTAGCATGGATGGAAGGTCAATGAAGGATCGATGGATATGGATGGAAGTATTGCTGGAATGGACGAATTAAGGAAGAAGGAATTATGGATTGATGGGATGGATGGATTGGAAAGAAGTAAGGAAGTATTCATGGATTGATTGGAATGGAAGGAAGATGACTGGATGGATGGAAGAAGGAAGGAAGGCAGGATGAAGAAAGGAAGGAAGGGGGATGAAGTATTCAGTGGATGGATGGAAGGACGGAAGGAAGGAAGGAATTGATGGATGGATGGATGGATGGATGGATGGAAGGAAGGAAGGAAGGATGGATGGAAGGCATGATGGGATATGGGAAGGATGGATGGATGGATGGAAGTATGCATGTATGGAGGAGGAAGGAATGGATGGTGGAATGGCTGGATGGATTGATGTAAGAAGGAAGGAAGGATGGATGGATGGATGGATGAGAATGATGGATGGAAGGAATGCAAGGAAGGAGGATGATTGATGATTGGATGGATGGATGGATGGATGGATGGATGGAAGGAAGGAAGGAAGGAAGGAAGGAAGGATGGAAGGATGGATGGATGGATGGAATGGATGAATGGATGGAAGGATGGGAAGGAAGGAAGGATGGATAGCTTTGTGATAACAATATAGTAGATTTCTAAAATAGTCAGTTCCACCAAAATCACAGTAACACTATATATATTACACTAAATATTAATAACCATACAGAAATGTATATTTCTTTGGATAGTCAAGTGAAGTAAAGTGAAATAATGTAAATAAAACAAAACAAAACGAAATAAAATAAAATCCTCACATAAAGATATATGTTTGATCAGCTTGGTAACAGTTTTCAATGGTCGATCTGCATCAGTCCACTTCACAGGAATCAATCTATGAATGGCTTTCATATAGTCTCTGCATTAAACTGGTCTGCAAGATAGTATTTTACCATAAAAAAAACACATCAAGGGTTTATAAACGAGTTAGTGGTGTTGTGAACCACGGGTTCATCATTCCCATCAGGAGGAGAGACGGCACGGCCCGTCCTTCCCAGATGCTCGCTGACAACCTGATGCGTAGTGTGCATTAAATCAGCGCGTGCAGCTTCAGCAGAGGAGCGTACGGCGCATGCAGAAGCGCGAGCGGCCTGACAGTGACGGATCAAGCAGCATATTCAAACAGACCGGTGACGCTGACAGACGGTGGAGGAGGACCGCGCGCGCCTCTGTCAGACGCTCCCAGCAGTGACCCGTCCGTCTGCCGCTGGAATGCAGATGCTGGCGGAAACACGGCGTGACAGAGAGGCCATCAAAGCCTGACCGCTTCAGCATTCAGACGGATCTGAGCCTCAAAAACACTGCAGCACTGGTGATATCACAAATGCAATCTCTACCTGCATATAAAGTGCACATTTATGTACGTACATACATTTGGGTAGACACTGAAACATGCAATATTAGTGTATTGGCAGCAGCTAAAACGTAAGCATTTATGCCTTTAGAAATGTACAAATATTAACAAATGTTTTGAACTGGAGGGGTGCAGATGACCAAGTTGAAATGATTGAGAAACATCCAAGAAAAACAATTCTATTCAATTCAAATGGGAGTAATAAAAGTAAACAAACATATGTTTCACTCAGTTACTTAAGCAAATATTGTTAACTGCATTTAATTAAATGTTTGATGTCCTCATATAAGTTTATTTAATTTAATACAGTATAAAATCAACCTGTGAAATGCGGTGTTACTGTTACCTCTCTCCGGTTTCCTGGGTTACCGTCTCCATAATGTCTTTATTATCACTATACCTAAACAAATACAAATGAATATATAAACAAAATATAATATAATCATAAAACACATCTTATTTTAAAACACTTACAACAGTAAATATATACAACTCTATAGACATTAGACTTATTTTTCATAGATTATATCTTTGAAATATGTGTATTTTGTCTTATTGCCTTTACTTCTAACAAGTTGATAACAGTAAAATATAAACAGTTAAAACTTTGCATGCATTAAGACAATTGCATGATCTAAATCTATATGACAACAAGTATTACTTATGCACTGCAGTTTGCTTCTTAACTAATAGAACAGCAAAATATATATATATATTCTGTATTATTTTTGTTTTTTTTTTTTTCCAGTCAAAATATCTAAAAATCCTTAAAGAAGGTTAATTTACTTGAGAAGCACACTGCATGCTTAAGTGTGTCAATAAGGCCAAAAATATAAATGCAAATGACTGCACAAGTACACACTGTGTTTTTCAGAAATGCAGAGCACATTCAGTATATGTTCAATAGTGGTCCGTACACTTTACAGTGGTCATATGATGCTCGGCTAAAAAGACCCTTTATTTTGGTGTATTTGGTGTCATAAATGTGCTTATGAGGTTTATAGGTGTCAAAAAAACATTATTTTCCCATGGGGCTTGTAACATTATTGTTCTTCCTCTATTGCCCCGCCGTGTCACAGTCTTCAACGGGTGTGCCCAGGAGGGCCACCAGATGACTGTGTTCTGGGAGCACATGGCTTGTGTTGTATTTGTCTGTTGCCATGTGCTCTCGCCTGTCTATTGTCTGGCCACTCCCATCTTGTTACCTCGTTATTGTTTAAGTTGCTCCACCTGTGTCTCCCTCGTTAGCCTCCTAGTTTGGTTCCTATTTATTCTCCTTTTGTCTGTCATCCTGTGCTGATCCGTCATTTTTTATTGTGTGTGTTTTGTGTCTGCATGTGGTGCAGCTTTAGGCCTGCCTGTCTTTTTTTCCCCCTCGGGGTGGTTTGAGTTTTTTTTGTTTCATTTTTATTATTAAAATAAATAACCATTTCTCCTGCAATTGAGTCCTCGCTTCATCTCCCAGCACGCACCGTGACACCGCCTTTCTGAAACGCATAGATTTTTACAAAGCTCATCGGTCTGAAAAGCGAGGTGTGCTCTGATTGGCCAGCTATCCAGTGCGTTGTGATTGGCGAATACCTCAAGTGCGTGACGGAAATGTTACGACTCTTACCATTTTGTGATGCCTGCGGCAACCGCATGTGACGACCCCGGGCTGGACTCCGCTTCGTCCACGGTGAACGCGATCCGGCGATCCACAGCGCAAAGTTGTAGTATTTCCTCGGCGACCAGCACGGATCAGCTCCAGGCATGACGAAGCGGATATCGTCCTCTTTTGGAAGGCCAAACAAAGTAGTTTTGTTTTCACAACAAAACACACAGCGTCTTCACGACATGGCGGCGGCAACAACAATACTACAGCGAGAATAAAAGTTACCCTTCTTTCTTTGCGTGAACATTTGGGTGGTGTTATGCAAATCTTCCCACATAGTGACGTAGACATGTGGGGGTGTGTTAGAATGAGCCGTTTTAGGTAGGTGTGGCTGACTCTTAACTTATATAAAGAATAATCTTTTTGGGATTTGAGACTTTAGTCTTTGCAACTTTACAGATCTTCTTTATGCACCAAGAGCTTGTAACACTCCAAAGAGAAAGGTAAAATTTAAATCGTATCATATGACCCCTTTAAATGCATCAGCATGTTTCTAGCCTAGATATACCATCTTAAATTCTTCACCTAGGCTGCTTGCTGGAGATATAATCATTGGTGATAAATAATAGCCGTCACACGTTTACACACATAGTGCCACATATTGCTGCATACATGCACCTGTGATATGAAACATAGCTCTGCGACTGTTCGTGTTTAAATTAGCTGAACGTGAGGCGAGGAGGGTCACCGTCACAGCAGCGTTAACATTCAGCCCGAGGCCAGCCAGCCGTCGCCCCTCGAGACCACCAACGCAGCGCCGTTCCTCATTTCCCAGAACGCATATTCCCATAACCTGCTCCCGGTTTGCAGGGGACGCCTGAATGTTGGACAGGATTCCAGCCACCTCGATTATCACCGACAGCATCAGCTTCACTCTGCGTCTCAGAGTCAACTGGCGTCCACACTTTTGGACTGAGAGAGAAACACAAACAAAGTTACTGTAGTCATAAGATAATAATACATTTTTGTTAGCGAAATAGAGCAAAAAAGACAATTGAACAATTGAAATCACTTATGTCTTATTGAATTTTGGCCCTGACACAAAGAAAAGTCTGCCATCAGACCATGTTAACCAAACTGTTCATATAATCGCTCGAAATGTGTGTGTTTGTTTGTCCTAGGAAGACTGCATATAATTCTATGATTAAATATCTATATTTGTTGAATATATTGTATACTGTAATACTATGTAATTACATTGGTATATATATATATATATATAATTAGTGCGTCAAACTATTAATCCGCGATTCATCGCAATCCAAATAGAGTTTTTGTGTAATATTACGTGTATATTATTACGCATCATAGACATACACACACACACACACAGTAATATGTTTGACAATATTTACATGCATTTACATGTATATATTTATGTTCATATAATTTATATTGTATATAAATATATTTAATATATGAACATAACATATTTTCCTTAAATATATACATGCATGTGTGTATTTATATATACATAGTACACACACATATATTATGTACACAAACTTTTATTTTGGATGCACCAATATAGCAACTAATATATCTATATCTATATATCATATTCTATATATCACTAATATAATATATATATATTAATATATCTTATCATATAATACATATATTCAATTAAATTAAAGCAACAAATGCAAATTCTAATTGTATTTAATGACATTTTACACTCTTACTGCTATTAAAATTAGCTCCAAAGGTATTCTTTACTATATAAATGTTCAGCTATACTGAAATGCATACTCCAATCATAAAAAAAAATCTATTAAAAAAATCTAAAAATAATGATGATGATGATGATGATGATGATAATGCATATTATTTGGAAATTTTTAAAAATATCAAAGATTCTATGAAGGAATCTATAAAGTTTAAATCTAAATGTATAAAATTAGAAAGTTAATAAAAAGGCTAGAATTGGTACATAATATAGCTGAGTTTGATGAATGTTGTCAACACAACCAATCGTTCAGACTTGTGTCCCCTGTTTTATTTTGTTTTCTATAACCCTATTAGCAAAATATGAGTTTTGTATAGTTTAAAATATTATCGTTTAAAATCCTATAAAACAAATATCCTATAAAATGTAATCCTTTGAAATAAAATTCTACAAAATGCTAAAAATACAATTCTACAAAATACATTTAAATTAAAATCGACAAATGCACATTTTAATCAGATTTTTAATTATATGTTACACTCTCACTTCTGTTAAAAGGAGCTCCAAAAAATATTCTTTACAATTCAGGACAAATGATCAAATATATACGGGAGGTTCTGTACTTTTGCTGTCTGTCTTTGCAAGTCATGCAAGTCGATTCTTCTGTTGGCTTCTTTTCCCTGAGAGACAGACGGAGAGAAAGCGAGGCATGGAGTCACTGCTGGGCTGCATATGATTACACAATCCAATAAAAGAGCTCATTGCTGTTCTGAGTGCTCGATGCTAATGAACCTGAGTCTGGATATAGAAACCAGCAGCAGATACTTTCACACTACATGAGAAAAACCCTCAGTGCTAAAACACGAGCCATTCAGGGTAGCAAATACAAGACACTTTTTTGTGTGGATATCACCTTTGCAACAGTGCACCCCGAGTTTATATTATAACCGGCACTTTCCACAAAAAGAGCCCAAAACTGTGATGTTGAAGGTACTTAACTTTCAGAAAATGTTCTTGGCCACCTCAGGAGGTCAAACTAAATATTATATTAGCTGTTTTACTTTCTAATAATTTTATGAAGTTTGTTTTTTACCCGTTACCAAAATTGGGGATTTCTCAGTTTAAAATCCTATAATAGACTAATTAAACTATAATTTATAATACAAAATTATTTTTGTAATAATTAAATTCTGTAAAATACTATACTTTCTAATTTGTTAGGAAACTTCTGTAAAAAAAAACAGATTGATAAAGACTCTAAAAAGTTTAAATAGAAAATGAATTAAAAAAAGGTTAGAAGTGGTACATGGTTGACACTGTATGCTTCAACATTACACTTAATCAGACATTATTTCAAATGTGTTGTGACATTATAAAAAATGTCTAAACTGTTTAAAATACTATAAACTAAAACAAAATTCCATAAAATATAATCCTATGAAAATCCTATAAAATAAAAGAATTTAAAAAAATCTAAAAAATAACAAAGATTCTACATATTGTTAAAAGTTATTTAAAAATGTGTTGATTCCTATTTAGTTTTTCCAAACAAAGATACTGTTTAAAATGACTAGAAAGTGTTTAAATCTAAACTCATAACATTAGAAAACGAATTTGAAAAAAGCCAGAATTGGTACATCGTTGAATAGTTGAGCTTGACGAGTGCAATCAACACAAAAAACTGTTCAGACATTATTTAAAATTTGTTATATATAACGTTATCTTATAATTACTGTTCTCACTTCAAATAACATTGAAGTCTTTGTATCTTTTTTCCTTAATGGGATGCCAATTTGTACCCTATTCATGGAAATGTGACATCCACAGACAACATAAAAGTATCCTGACAGTAATTTTCTGCGTACCTTTTGTGTTTGAGGTTTGGTGCTTTGACTGTTTCTGAGATCTGTGTCTTGTTGTGAAGACGTGGAGGCAGATGAAGGTCATTGTGATGATGAAGGGCGTAGCTCCGCGCTGCTGGCGCATTAGGTGATGAGTTCGTCCAATTACAGTCGACTTCCCCGAGGGCCACTGCGCCGAGATACAAGATCATCACCTTGATCGTCAAGCACTGTAAAATCTATTCCATTCAGCCTCGTTCTTTATGTATCAGATGTCGAAGTCTCATTTAATGACCTTTCTCTTCATTATCAGACGCCGCTGCCATATGCTCATTAGCAGAATTACTCCTGTGGTTTAGATATTTTTTTATGATCAGCTGTAGTCTTTTACGGTCAGGATAAAACTGTGTTCGCTTCAGTAATGTGACATTTGCGATGAGGTAGAGTTTTTTGGAAAATCAGGACTGTAAGCAGATGTAGACTGGGATTTTCAAGCGATGCTGTGAGTGACATTTATATCCTTTCTCCAGCAGCCTCTCAAGCAGTCGGCGCGGTGGATATCTGGCAGCGAGGGGTCAGTCTTATTAGAGGGCCCCGGCTTTGAGACGCGGCGCTGGAGAAGGTCGTGTTCTCAGACGGCCGATCACACACTGTCACTTAACACCGGCCGTGTCTTGTCACAGGCTGTTTGTGTAACGCTCTCACCTCTCAATGAGATATGAACAATGACAGCCGTTTGACGAGTGTCACCCGGGCAGAGCTTCACAGAGACACACACAGAGAAAGAGAGAGAGAGAGAAAGTCACCCTGCTGAAAATACAGGCTGGTTTCTTTACGCTAATCAGCAGCAAAAATGATCAGGTTAGTTGTTTATTTACCCAGCTGTTTTGTTTGTTCAAACCATGTATGACTTTCTTTTCTTTTTTTTTGTGGAAAACAAAGAAAGATATTTTGAAAAGTAAAATTAAATTAAATGAAAACAGCCAGCCGACCAGACAGATAGACAGATAGACAGACAGACAGACAGATAGATAGATAGATAGATAGATAGATAGATAGATAGATAGATAAAATTAGACTGAAGATAGATAGATAAATAGAATCAAAAGAGACTGACACATCTAAACAGTTTAAAACCTATATAAAAAATAAAATACAATTCTAAAAATTCAGATTTTTTTTTGTAAAGGAATCTACGCAGATTAAATCTAAAATAAATATTTTTAATTAAATTTTAAAAATTGGAAAATTATTTTTAAAAGTTTAGAATTGGTACATGGTTGAATAGTTGAGCTTGATGTATTTCGTCAACACTACAAATTGTAAACAGATGGTTCACCTAAAAACTACACTATCTATCTAACCAACCATCTATCTGTCCATCTCTTGTTTGTCCATACAGTGAAAGTCATGGTCCAATTTTATTGGACCCCACTGACCATGGTACCAAAATAATGGACATGCCTAATAATTATTTATATTCTCATAATCGAAATGTACAAAATTAGAAAATTTATTTAAAAATGGATGAATAATTAAGCTTGATGAATGCATTCAACACTGCAAATTGTTCAGACAATACTCAAAAATTGTACATTTAATGTTAGATCATAATTTATGTTCTCAATTTAGATAACATTTACAGAATAAGAGTCATACAGATTTGGAACAACGCAAGGGTGACCATTTTTATTTTTGAGTAAACTACCCTTTTAAGAACTGTTTAAGATCCTGTTTATGCCTACTTACAGTCTCACTTTTCTGCAAACAAAAATATATATTTCTAAAATACATATAAAATATATAATCTATACAAACACACACACAACTGTACAGCTTGTTCACTTCAAATGTCATGTTCAGAGAGCAAAATGGGTTGTGAATATATTTGTGTGCTGACTGTAAAGCACTAAAAGTGATCATAAAAAAATGTCTTAACCACAGGAGTAATGAACATATGTAAACAGCATCTAATATTGAACATAAGGGTTATTAAATGAGACTTTGGAACATATGATACATAAAGAACACTAACAACCAGAGCAGATGGAGTGTGTACCGCACACCTTTTGGTAAATATCGTAGGCTGTATGGGTATTTACTGAGAAAATGATACAGTAAACTGTACACAGCGGCGGATATCATCCTGAAATCTAATGTTACCTGAAGTCAGAGGTCAAAAGCTGTCGTTTCTGGTTATGATTCTGTACTCAACCTCCCATACCGATGCTCTCTATCATCCATTCGCTCAGCAAAGCATGCTTTATTTGCTCAGATTTATTCGTTCTTTGATCGCTGTGTGCGATCAATATCCATTTAGGCTGTATAGCATCAATTTGTATAATGCACATTGCTTCTTTTTTGTAATTCTCCTCCAAATGAATCCTGTGATGATGATTCTGAGGACGACCTGCAGAACAGGAAGGAGACTGTGAATGAAACGGAGGATGTGAGAAGAATGCATCATCTCCCAAATATAAAACTTCATTTAGAACCACGAATACTTCTCAAGGGTTGTGTTGGGTTATGCTAGTCATACGTGAATGGTGTTGCACCACCCGTCAAGCAGATTTGTTTGTGCTTTGAAAGCAGTGCATGTCAACAAGTTGTGCTGTCAGCGAACTCAAGATGCGATTGCATGCGCTGTTGTGTATTGTTTTAAAAATCGTTCCATAAGCACTCGACTTACAAATGAGCTGGCAAGGCTTCTTCAGGACCTACAGCTTTGATGAAGCGTCAGGAAGCTTCTAACGCAGTGACTGACGTGCTTTCCGGTGCAGCGCTGACTGGCAGTGTCCTGGAGGAACCGGAGAGCGTGCTCAAAGTTCTGCTGCGGTGCTGACCTGACACTGCAGTACGGCTCTGCCGTGAGTGACAGATGAAGAGAGATCTGCAATGGATCAAAGACAACACCTGATGAAAGAGACACAGACAGCAGGAGACAACAGGAAACAGAAGGAGGGTGTGAGAGAGAAGACATGGACAGAACGAACCAGCATGTAAGAGTGAATACTAAGACTACTGCGCTTGTGAACAGATACTAACCCTAACTATCTCTCTGCACACAGATGGTTTAACTGAAATCTTGTCTATCTATGCATCCATCCATCAATATCTTTCATTGTTTCTATCTACAAACATATGGTTTACCTGAAACTAACACAAACCAATTGTGACGAGAGGGGCGGGTGGAGGCTAATGCACGACACCTGCACCACTCACCGGTCTCGAGTCCCACGGAGGAGCTCCGGAAGGATAAAAGGAGGAGTGGGGGGGGGGGAACGAAACCCCGGGTTTTTGTTGAACGAGAGAGGAAAGGACTGCGTGGACTTATTTTATGTTTTGTGTCGGCGTCGTACCTCACAGCGTGCGGCCGGCAGCGAGTTCGTCCGCCCCCCGGCAACTCACTCCAGCCCACCGCCTCGACCTCATTGCGGCAGACAGTAATGCTCCCAATGATCGATGTGGCACCGGCGGAATCACCACCGCGGGAGGGATCTCTGCAGTGTGGCCCGCTTCCTCGGTCGGCACCAGATTGTAACAAAGTTCGTAGTTTGGGAAGAAGGAGGCGGGAACCGACGAACACTTATACAAAACTTTAATAATAAAATAAACAAAAAAACTGAAAATAGCGTGACAGCCCCTCACAGAAGACTGTCGCGCACAAACAAAACCAAAAAACAAAACAAACTCCAGGCCTGGTACTCTCTCGTCCGACACTGTCGTCACTCCTACTTTTATCCTTCCGGAGCCCCTCCGTGAGACTCGAGACCAGTGAGTGGCGAAGGTGTCGCGCATTAGCAATTACTCCACCAGCCTCGCTCCGTACCCATGGCTCTCGGCCCCGCCCTCTCGTCACAACAATCACACCAGAATGCTATCCGTTGGAAAACAATGCCTAACTAAATCCCAAACAATCCAGATGCTTATAGGTGGAGAAGTCTTTGGGAAACGATACTGTGCAGTGTGAATAACTTAAATAACCATACTAAAACTAATAAACGAACACGAAATGCCTTTGTTTCAAAACCGGATAGATTGTGAAAACGGTATCGTTTGCAAAAGATCTGTGAGTGGAGATTTACTGTGAAAGCTGTTACTAAGTAAACTAAACGACACAACTAACTAACAGTTTACCTGAAACTAACACTAAACCACCAACCAACCCAGATTTCTCACTGTTTGGAAAACTCTCTGTGAACTGGACAGATTACCAAGGGTTTTTCATAACGATCCAAAAAAAAAAAAAAACCCAAACCAACCGCCAACTCCTAACTAACACTAAATACCCACCAATCCAGAATGCTTATGTTGGGAATATCGTCTCCTGGAACTAGCCGACTATACAACTGTACTAACTAAATTTACTAACAGAGAAGGTGACTGAAAATAACTCTAACCAAACCAACAACCCCCAGATGCTTATGGTTGGAAAAATCCTTGGAACTGGACAGATTATGCCAACTCTTACTAACTAATGTAACTAACCAACGGTTTACCTGAAACTAACACTAACCAACCAACCAGCCCAGAATGTTTACTGTTTGGAGACACTCTGGAAACTAGGATAGATGTGCCAGTGGTACGAACAAAGTGTACTTAATCATCCGTTAAAACAGTGGGTTATTGAAACTATACACTAACTAAGAATATCTGTCTATTTATCTAGTTTATTATCCATCCATTTATCTATCTATCTATCTATCTATCCACAAAAGGATGGTTTACCTGAAACTAACTCTAACTGTCTAGATGATTTACCTGAAACTATCACTGACCAACCAACCCATAATTCTTACTGTTTGGAAAATCTCTGCGAACTGGACAGGCTGTGCCAACTATTACTAACTAATTAACCAACCAACTAATTAACTGTTTACTTGAAACTAACACTAAATAACCAACCAACCCAGAATGCTTATTAACCTCTAACTATCCGTCTGTATGCCTATATGTCTATCTATCTGCAAACAGATGGTTTACATAAAAATAACCATATCTATCTATCTGTCTGTGATTTGCCAGCTCAACCCATCTGCTGACCTGGACACAGTTATTGCTTCATTGATCTGGTTTTTGCTGATGGCCAGGTGTTGTTCTGGTTCTTCTAGAAATGCCGAGTCATGATAACTCACCTCTGGTGTTCTCTGCTCTTCTCCGTTAGATGAATTAATGCAGCCGACTCACCTGGTGAAGGCTTTCTCACTAAGACCATAATTCGAGTGGCTTGGGTTTAATACCCTTCCAGCCGCCCCAGGCTGTGGCACCAGACAATAATACCATTCACTCCACCTAAAAGTCACTCCAGAGGCCAAAGGCCTCATTTACAGAAATTAAGCAAATTAGCCAGAGGTGTTAGTTAATGTTCTTCCTCTTAGAGCAGAGGCAAGACTAGAGCACATTAAAGCGGAGCAGTGTGAATGGACTCGACTCTGCCGGAAGGGGCTGGTGGGCGGATGGTGCGGCCGGTTTTGAAGTAAGAGACGCAGAGAGTGGCGTGAATGAGATTTGTAATGAGCACAATGCTTCCTCAGCATGCCATGTTTGCCCAGAGCCATGAAGCTAATCGTGTCTGGAGCATTCACCAGTGTGATGTGTTCAGAGAACATGCAACACACAATAAAACCCCAGCGCCGCTCTCATTTACTTCACACTCATATTCATAAGAACAGCCGTCTTTCCTCTAAATATTTAACTTGTACTGTCGTCTCGCTTGTCCTATTTAAGGTCTCAGTCTCTCGGTTTTGCATTATTCTTCCATGCATGTCAGCAAGTCACCTACTGTATTAAAGAAACAAACATTAGGTTGCTCTTTCATACCTCAGGAGACTTAATGGAGATCAGTCAGTTTCCCAGATGCTTCTCTTTCATTTCTTCTCAAATCAAACAAACATAGTTAATTGTAGACACTCAGCAGCTCAGATCATTTGCTCTTGCAATAATCTGACGATAAATGTTTGAGTTCATATTGAGATTTTGCACTGCAGACTTGGGAGACATTGCTGGGATCTCTTAAAAACTACAGAGGAGATGTATGCAGCGTTCTTCTCAATGAGAAACGTCTGATCTACGCAAAAGTTTATTTTATTCTCATTGCTGTTTAGGAGAAACTACTTTTTTGAGATATCAAAAAAAAAGATCGCATTTGTCTTTTTTATTTATTTCTTTTTTACTCTTGTGTAAT
This sequence comes from Sinocyclocheilus anophthalmus, assembly GCA_018155175.1. Classification (NCBI taxonomy): domain Eukaryota; kingdom Metazoa; phylum Chordata; class Actinopteri; order Cypriniformes; family Cyprinidae; genus Sinocyclocheilus; species Sinocyclocheilus anophthalmus. Next base: position 99,829 of record JADLZN010004544.1, read on the forward strand.
TTGTGTGTCATCAAGATACTATTTTAGGTTTTAATTAACATTTTAAATTAAGTTTTATTTTTATATTTTCCGTTTTCAAGTTTTATTTTTGAGTTGTAGTAATTCAGGTGTTTTGTCATTTTCATTAATTTAAATGTCTATTTTAAAATTACAAGTAAATTTAAATAATAAAAGATTAAATCAACGTTTTGTATTTTTATAGTATGAATTTTTAATTAATTTCAGTTAACTTTTATTTCAAGAAATGAATTTTTTTTATGACTTTAGTTTTGATTAACTTCCATAACCCTGGTGGACAAGGCAATTTTTCAGCATTTGTTCGACTGCAGTATGGTGTTGTCTAAAGACTGTTTCTGTTGGATGTAACCAAATTCAGCAAAGTTTTCCACAACAATAAGATTTCTAGTGTTACACTAAGAGGTATCAGATGTTTGTACACAAATAAGTCAAACACAAGCTGATGAGTTGAGTCAGATGTGTCTGAACAGTGTTCCTGTGTTTGTGAGATGTTTTCTGACGCCATATAATCCAACCTGTAGGTGCTGAAGCACATCTGCTCATGCTTCAAATTCACATTCTGTAAAAATCCTTCAGCACAAGAAAAATAATGCTTAGATATGAAAGGAAATGTGCAGGATGAATATCTAAGGACCTCTATGTTGGCCATATCACAGCTGGAAAGCATTCATTTACATTGCTTTTATCCAAAGTGACTACATGCCTTCGTTTCCGGAATGAACCCTGACCCTGGAGTGCTAGCGCAACAGTTTTTCATGGGACTCAAACTCTGACATGGCATGCAAAGATGTTCATATTGCAATCAATGAAATGAGCAAGCTTAAGGTTCGGTCTGATACCAAACTGCAGTGATCTGAGAGCATTAAACAATCAACATCTAGAAACAATATTTTTCATAAATATAATAGATTTGCAATGTCTAACTAATGTTGCATCTTTTTTGTATGATAACATTTTGGGTGTGTGTTTCTGGGGTGTGTGTATTTTTTAAGGGAAGTTTAAATATAAATAATACAAATGGCATAGCATAGTATATAAACAATAAATAACAGGACACAAGAACACATCATGCGTAGTATATAACCAACAAAAATGATCTAAATATATCACTAATCATAAAAGACAGAAAAACAATAGATTGTTAAAACTTTAAATAAACATTAATAAATGAAAAAAGGAATGTAAAATAATACAACCAAATAAAAATATTACCAAAAATAATATTAATAAATAAAAACAATAAAAGTAACTATAAAAATATATTCATTTTATATAAAGACATGGATGTTACTAATTTACCTGTAAGACAACGAACACAAAATAATAATTAAAACATTAATAAAACAATAATAAAACATGACAACGAACCACTAGAAATTGATTAAAAACTTAAAAGACCAGAGAATCATAACAAACAAAAAATCGTGTTTGAGGGGTAACCACATAAAAAAATAATACTAAAACCCGAACCTGTTGCCCACATGCAAAATTATAAGCAAATTATATAATATTATCAACATTTTATAAAAAATTATAGAAACAATATACTAAATAAATTATATTATTTTATATTCTGGCTTGGAAACTGTACAGACATGTTTGTGTGCAAAAGGTCGTGTGGACAGAAGTCAGCTTTGTCTAATGAAGTGCAGAATATTCACAGTAAACACTCAACTGATCATCCCAGGACATTTCCCCTTAAAGAAAAAATGGACTCTTTACTTCAACAAATTGATTTTTGTTGATCCATTTTGCCTTGCTATGGCTAATAACTATATGTAAGCCAGTGGACTTAAAAAGGTTTCTCCGTGGATGGAAGTTTGTGCGAGGCACAGAAGACGAGGAGGACTACAATACTAGAGTCTTCATGGCATTCTGTGAGTATTCGGATGGACGAGCCAATTACAGACGCAAACGCGGAATGGCTATACATCAAATGGGGTTGGCACGGCTTCTAAATGGACTTAATGGAATTTACTGGCGAGTAAAGGCACGTTTGCAAGAATTGACCCGCGGGGGCGTGTTAGCACAGGTAGTGCGGATACAGAGTAGGTGAGGGACTGAAACAGCAGACGGGCTTAGTGATATAAAGCATCAGGTATCAAGGAAGAAGAAAGTCCAAGGATCAGATGTTTCAATGGTGGCTCACGAGGTTCTGATCAGGACAGCTGCCTTGTTTAATCAATAAAAAAAAAAAAAATTTAAACCATTTAAAATTAAACATGAACACAGAACATGTCGCTTCAGAATCATGTATAAATGCACTGTTCTATTTTGGTATAGCGTTTATGGCATATTACCATACGTGCATGCAATCAATGTGCCAAAGTCATTTATTGAGATTTTTTGTTTTGTTGATAAAGTATATAAAGTGTTAATAAAATGGAAAATTATAACTACACACACAACATATATACTATATTAATCATATGTCGTGTGTGTGTGGGTGTGTGTGGGGTTTGTGACAAATTAGGACATAAATTTGTATAATGACAAAAGTATGACGTAGGTATTATAAGGAGAAGGGGACTTTTCAGGACATTTACCCCATGTCCCCACTTTTCAAAAGACTTATAAATCACACAGAATGGAGTGTAAAATCTGAAATAGCACAAAGTCTCCAGTGAGGGGTAGGTTTAGGGGTATGGTTGGTGTAGGGCAATAGAATATACGGTCTGTACAGTATAAAACCATTACGCATGGGATGTCCACTTTTCACAAAAACAAAACCTCCGTGTGTGGTGTGTGTGGTGATTTGGTGTGGGGTGTGTTGTTGGTGTGGTTGTCAGAGAGATTTCCTTTCTAGCGGACTCTGATGTAGAGGTGGTGCTACTAGTGTGTGCATGGTGAAGCTATGGTTCAAAGGTGTTTCTAGGACATCGCTATGGTCATTTGGATGGTTGTTAGAGATTTCCTTAAGTCTCTTGATAGCCTGGTCTCTAGATATGGCATATTGATATTAATATAAACAAAACTAATAGTGATGTAATTACTGTTTTTGGTAATCAAATTTTGGGTTTTCACCTGTCAGACAATAAAATATAAGTTTTCAAAACTGTAACAGAGCCGCAGTTACTGTTTCGAGTAATCAAATTTGTGATTTTCGCCTGACAGACAATAAAACAGGCAAAAATGGCAAGTTTGATTGTTGTTTTTTTTTGCCCGGAAGACAATAAAATGTAAGTATAAAGTGAGGCAGGTAGTGTTTTAAGAAATCAACATCATGATTTTTGCCTGGCAGACAATAAAATATAAGTATAAGCAACCGTAGTAATAAGGCAGTTACTGTTTTAATTTTTTTGCAAGTTTAAAGAAAATTAAATAAATAAAATAAAATTTTCTTCACCTGGAAGAAAATAAAATGCAAATATCACAAGTTGAATCACTTTTTGCCTGACATTCAATAAAACAGGCAAAAAACACAAGTTTGATGATTTTTTTTTAATCTGGCAGAAAATGAAACAGACAAAAATTGCAAGTTTGATTGCTTTTTTCGCCTAGAAGATAATCGAATAAAAGTATAAATAACAGTAATAGTGAAATAGTTACAGTTTTAAATCAATCAGATGTGATTTTTGCCTAGCAGATGACAAAACAGGCAAAAAAAAACAAGTTTTTCTTTTGTCTGGTAAATATAACTGACAACAGTAATAACGAGGCAGTTACTGTTTTAAGCAATCACATGTTTTTGATTTACGCCTGGCAGGAGATAAAACAAGTTTAATCGCTTTTGAAAAGTAATTCCTTCAAATACTGATTTCTACAGCTGCAAAATACATTATTTACTTTCATAAACGTGCGTTACACACGTGTTGACGGATATAGATTCCCCTAAAAAAAGAGCAGGGATCATTCATAATAATATTCCTTTGCAGCTGATTAATTCTTGGCAAACATTTCAGAGCGAAGCCCGTTCCGGAGTCCTGCGTGTCGCGAGCGCCCGACTCGCCTTTTCATATTTCATGAGCGCAGGAAAGGCACGCGACAGTTTTCCCCATTGTGATGGTGATTTCCCCTTTTCTCTTTAATCCCGACAAACCAGATTATGAATGCTGCGCTCCTCTCCGCTAGGAAACGGGAATTTAAATACGATTCACGATTCCATTTCTCCCTCCCTTGTCTCCCTGAAGGAGCAGCAGGTTTTTTCATGAATTAATTAGCCGAATTTGTATGAAAATAGGTTTGGCGTGACATCTGGTCTGGTTGTAAGTGCTAAGTGCTAATGAGGCCTATTCAGAAGATTTGCATCTGTTGACTGCGTCTGGCAGAGCCGCGGTTCCTGTGACCCAGTGTCCTCTCTCTAAGGAGACACGAGACCTCCTGACAAGGACTTGAGTTAAGCTCCTCTTCACTTTCTGGGGCGAATGAATCATTAGGCAGAAGTATGTGGATATTTCGCATAACAATCAGCAGATATCGAAATGTGATCATACCGAGCGTTGAATTGAAGCCTGACTGTTGATTAAACTTCCTGCTCTTAATCTTGAAGAAATAATTCAACAAAATGAACATTTTGTAATCATTTACACACCCTCGTGTCATTCCGTCTCTCTTTCTTTATTTTCTTTCTTCTGTGAAACACAAAATGAGATGTCAGGCTGAATGTCTGAACAGCTTTTTCTATATAATTAAAGTGGATGGTGATTTATACTGCTAAACTCTAAAAAGAACTATACTTGTTTGGTATACATAGATTATAGAGAGCAATAGATATATAATATAATATGTAGACACCCCTACCTACCGGCATAAATATTTGTAATTATTCTAATGTTTATTTTTTTATGATTTATAATTTATTTATACAATTATACTATCATTGCTTCCCTCCTTTTAGTTGACAGTTTATGGTAGCCCTTAAGCCACGGTACTTTTTTTCTCATACTCACTCAAAAATATCGGGTTAAATAAAACCCGTGCTGGGTAAATAGGACAAACCCCAGCAATTGGGGGTTTTGACCCAGCATTTTTGTTTGTAGAGTTGAAGTCAATGCTCCCGTCACTTCTTTTTGGATACAACATCTTCAAAACAGCTTCGTTTGTGCCAACAAACTCTACAGTTGGAATACTGAGGGTTAGAAAAAAATTGATGAACAGACTTTTCATTTTGGGGTGAATCATCCCTTTAATTTAATCGAAAAACATATGTACACATTACTCAGTATGGTGAATCTGGGATCTGTTGCATTGGACTGTTGTATTGCATTAAAAAAGGGATGTTCATGACTGAGCCTGTGAACTCCAGGAAACCCCAGAGGTGTGATGACGCCTCAAAGAACCTCAACCTACCCTCATTTGAGTGGATTAACCAGTTTAACGCATCTGACTGCAGCTTAACCAGCTGAAAACACTGACCTTACGACCTCACCCATGCACTTTCATTTAGGTGGTACGAGCACAGCTCTCACATCACAGTATAGCTCATTTTTACAGCGATTAGCTAAAGTTCACCGGTACATGGCGGATTTCTACAAAACATTATGTTTCTGTAAGCTGTGTTTGTTGAACAAAAGCTGAAGAATGGAGCTGAGAAACGGCAGCACATACCGGGACATAAATAGATTGTGTGCATGTCCTTATTCAAGGTGAGAGGCACAGAGTGGAATCTGTACAGTTAACTCAGCGTTTTCACCCACAGAATCATTTATCAAGGAGAAAAGACGCTCCGCAGCACTCCGTATGTAAACACTCGTCAGCATGACCCACGCACCAGTGCTCCGGGAGATTTACAGATCTGGATTAGGACATTATTATTGTGTTCTGTTCACGTATGCTGTTCGGATACAGTTGTTTGTGCAATGACAATCTGCCTACCATCAAACTTCACTACTTACACACAAAAACACACAGCACTTAGCTGGTTGGCCTGCTGAATTCTCAGCCTGAACCCCTCCTAAACCACCAAAGCAGACCAGCAAACCACCATAGGATGTTTTAGTTTTGTTTTATTATTGGGCCCTAGAAAGCAACCCACAACTGCTACTCAGAATACCCATACCCTAGCAACCACCTAGCAACTGCAAGGCAACACCCTGGCAACCATCCAAAAAGCATGCAAAACTTGGGATGGGCAGTTTTGACTTTGGATAGAAAGCATCTTCCTAGCAACCACTCACAACATCCAACTATCCTGGCACCACAAGATTTGTGACAGGCAGTTTTGAATTAGGCCAGAAAGCCACTACTCAGCAACAACCCAGAAAAGATCCAGAAGTCCCTAAAAGCCCCCAGAAATGCCTTAGCAACACCCTAGCAACTGCAAAGTCAACTGTACAGCACCTCCCTGGCAATGTTCCACAACTCCTTAAAATTAGTTGTATACATGCAATCACTACAAGGTGTGTGTGAGCTCTTTTGACTGAATCTGTCTAGCAACTATCTGGAATGTCCTAGAAACTACTCAGAACACGTCATAGCAATGCCCTAGCAACTACTCACAACATCCAAGTATCCTGGCACCACAGGACTTGGGATTGGCCGTTCTGAATTGGTCCATTAATCAACTATCAGCAGCCACCCAGAGGACCCTAGCAACACCTTAACAACCAGTCAGAAAAGAACACCAAGAAATGCCCTAGCAACTGCACAGCAACACCCTAACATTTGTTTTGTGCATGCCATCACCACTCTTTTGACTGGATTGATCTAGCAACCATCCAGAAGATCCAAGCAACTACTCTGAAAACTTTAGCAAATGCATAGCAACACTCTGGCAACCTTCCACAACACCCCAACATGAGTTTTGTACATGCATAGTTTTGAAATGGACCAGTTAGCAACTACCAAGAAACCACCTATAACGATCGTTCAGAACGATCTGAACGAGTTCTACTGCAGGTTTGAAAAAACACCCCACACCCGCTCTGATCATCTCTCCACACAACCATCAACACCTGCTGCAACCCCCCTCTCCCCCACACCTACAATTCAAATCAGCGAAGACGAGGTGCGCCAGGTCTTCCGGAAGCAGAAAAGGAAAAAAGCACCAGGCTCAGATTGTGTTACACCAGCCTGTCTGAAATCCTGTGCTGACCAGCTGGCCCCCCTTCAACACTGGATCTCACAATCACTGGACGGTGCCAAGTCCCTTCATGCTTCAAACGCTCCACCTTCATCCCCGTCCCAAAGAAACCCAAATTACTGGACTTAATGACTACAGACCTGTTGCACTAACATCTGTGGTCATGAAGGCTGTTGAAAACCTGGTCGGCCCACCTGAAGGATCACTGTCCCCTTCTGGATCCTCTTCAGTTGCCTACAGATCAACAGGTCGTGGACGATCATAAACATGGACTGCAGTTTTTCTGCACATCTAACAACCAGGACGATGTAGGATCCTGTTCGTGGACTCAGCGCGGCCTTAACCTACATCCCAACCTCCCCCTCCTCGCCCAACGCCTCTCTCTGTGCCCACCTCCATCTGTTAGTGGATTAACAGCTTCCTGACAGACAGACAGCATCTAGTGAGGCTGGGAAAATACACATCCAGCACCTGTACGATCAGCACTTGAGCTCCTCAGGGTTGTGTTCTCTCCTCACTGTTCTTCTCCCTGTACACCAACGACTGCCCCTCTAAAGCCCCCTCTGTCAAGCTCCTGAAGTTTGTAGACGACACCACACTCATTGGCCTCATTCAGGACAGTGATTAGTCTGCTTACAGACAGGAGGTCGAGTAGCTGGCTGTCTGGTGCAGTCTCAACTTGGAGCTCAACACGCTCAAAAGTGTGGAGATGACCGTGGACTTCAGAAGAAACCTCCTTGCACTCCCCCCACTCACCATCATGGACAGCACTGGGACTGCAGTGGAGTCATTCAGATTCCTGGGCACCACATCTCTGGACCTGAAGTGGGACACTCACATTGACTCCATTGGGAAAAAGGCCCAGCAGAGGTTGTACTACCTTCGCCAGCTGAGGAAGTTCAACGACACATGAGCTGCTGAAACAGTTCTACTCCGCCATTATTGAATCTGTCCGCTGCACTTCAATAACTGTCTGGTTCAGCTCAGCTACCAAGTTTGACCTCAGAAGACTACAGAGGGTAGTTCGGACTGCTGAGCGAATAATTGGTACAACCCTCTCTTCTCTCCAAGAACTGTACTTATCCTGAGTGAGCAAAAGGGCTGGCAGAATCACGCTGGACCCCTCACATCCAGCACACTCCCGCTTTGAACTGTTGCCATCTGGTCAACACTACAGAGCACTGAGCACCAAAACAGCCACACACAAGAACAGCTTTTTCTTCCTCCTGCCATCCATCTCCACAACACTTGACTAACCATGGGAACACACACTATTTCTCACTCATACACTTAAGTTATCTAACACCTAGCTCAACCTCATACTCAGCCTACACCCTCAAATTGCACCTATATCGTACCTGTACATCCAAAAAAACTGTCTTTGTAATAGAACCTGCACACACAATTGCATTTATATATTTGATTCCTTATGTACTTTTTTACTATTTTTTTATTTTTAGTATCTGTGTTTTTTGTGTTCTGTCACTGTCGTTCTGTTTACACTGTGTTCACTTCTGTCCCGCAAAAAAATTCCCTTATGGTAACTACCTGGCAATAAAGCTCATTCTAGCGGATAATACCTAACAACCACCCAAAAACACCTAAACCACTATCTCCTACAACCATCTGTAATGCCCTAAAACTACTCAGACACACCTCATAGCACCCCTTAGCAACCCCTCACAATCTACGGCACAGGAAGATCTAGGATTGCTGTTATGAATTGCAAGTAAGCCAACAACCTAGCAATCCCCAAAACCTATCAACATCTACCACCCCCCAGAAATACCAACACCATTAAAGACGCCCTTTTAACTACCCAGAATGGCCTAGCAACTACACAGCACCATGCTGGGCAACCTTCCACAACATCCTAAAAACCATCCACACAGCCTGGCAACTACTAAGAACACCACAAAGCAACACCCTAGCAACCAATCACAAGCATCCTGGCAACACACACACACACACACACACACACAAATTGAGACTGAAGCTATTTTGAATTGGGCCCTAAGCACCTACCTAGAAACCACCCAAAATATATTAGCAAAGCCTTAACAACACCTAAAACCCGACTGTATATATCTAAGAAATACCCAAGCAAATACCCAGAAAGCCCTAGCAACTGCACACTGTCAACCTTCCACAACACCCTAGCAAACCATTGCAACTACCTAGCAACCACCCAGAAGACACTAGCAACGCCTTAACAACACCTAAAACATCCTAGAAACAGCTAAGAAATGCCCTAGTAAATATCCAGAAAGCCCTAGCAACTGCAATGCAACACCCTGGCAACCTTCCACAACACTTTAACAAAACCGTCACAAACTACCTAGTAAGCAACTACCTAGCAACTACCCAGAAAAAACTAGCAACGATTTAACAACACATGAAACTCTCTATATATAACTAAGAAATAGCCTAGCAAACACCCAGAAAGCCTCCTAGCTACTGCAAGGCAACACCCTGGCAACCTTCCACAACACCCAACAAAGCCATCCAGTGCATCCTAGCAACTAACTCATAGCAACACCCTAGCGACCACTCACAAGCATCCTGGCAACACACACAAAAAAATAAAATTTGAGATTGACTGTTTTTAATTGGGCCAGTAAGCAACTACATAGCAAACATCCAAAAGACACTAGCAATGACTTAACAACACCTAAAACAATTAAGAATTACCCTAGCAAATACCCAGAAAGCCCTAGCAACTGCAAGGCAACACCCTGGCAACTGTCCACAACACCCAACAAAACCATCAAGTGCATTCTAAGCACGACTAAGAACACCTCATAGCAACGCCCTAGCAACCACTCACAAGCATCCTGGCAACACACACACAAATTGAGATTGACTGTTTTGAACTGAGCCAATAAGCAATTACCAACACCCTAAAAACATCAAAGAAGACCCTGGCAATGGCCTAGCGACCTCTCACAAGCACCCTGGCAACAAACACACAAAAAAAGAAAAATTCAGATTGGCTATTTTGAATTGGGTCTGTTAAAGCCCTACAACAATCACCCAAAGACCCATGTGTAACAGGTGTTATATTAATTTCACAGAAAATCTCTCCCTTTATTATCAATTATTTTATATTTATATAATTATTTTGTATTCTGGTAATTTTTCTTTTAATATTGATTTATTTTGTTTGAGATGTTATTTGAGCTGTTTCTATACTTATATGTTAATTTTTCAGTATTTGTTGTAATTGTTAAATATAGTACGTGGCCCCTTTAAGAATGAAGGTTCCGGTTGCTTTCCATCAGTTCGCGGTAAGCGCGGCTGGGGAAAGGTGAGTTCTGCTGGAGCTGGAGCTGAAAAGTTTAAAATTAGTTTGTTTCTTGTGATTTAATATGTATTTTTTTGGTTAAAAATACAGTTTAATCTTACTGAAACACTAATAGAGATTGTGTAACACGAAGTATGTATTTATTTTGTTTATTAAGCATGTATGTCAGCTCCGTGGCTAAAATGATTTGTTTTGACTGGCAGGTCAATGCTGAAATTGTGGAGAAAGGCCACGGACTGACATTTTTTCATTAATTTTCCTTTTTATTCATTCAGGTATGTTTTCGATCCATGTTTCTGTTAATATTGTTGTTTTGAATTCATGTAAAATGTTTTATATTGAGAAAAATGTTACATATTGTTGATTTAATCATATGCAGTTCATTTAAAAATTGTAATATGAAGAGAGTTCGCGGTAAGCGCGGCTGGGGAAAGGTCAATGCTGAAATTGTGGAGAAAGGCCACGGATTGACATTTTTTCATTAATGTTCCTTTTTATTCATTCAGAAGAATCTCTGTTGTCCGGTTTCATTAAATTATCAACACAACGCAGAGTGAAGGTACAGACCGGTCACAATGGTGCCGTGACTTTTCTATGATGCAAGTCATCATGGATCCTCTTTGATCAACATCAGCTTGGTCGCTGGGGTTTGCTGTATTCTGGAGCGTCCAAATTCTGACTGTACCTGTGCCAAAGAAAAAAGGATGTCACAAAATAGTGAGAAGACAAGTTACTCCCCTAGTGGTGGGTTTGAATTGGGTTTTGCTAGGGGGCGTATCTTTGGTGAACTTGAACAGACACCGCTCAGAAGGAGAGTTAATATTGGTTCTCCTGATTTCTGTTCTACCCGTAATCCTGTTAGAGTACATGCAACTGAATCAGAAAAGTGTGAAGGTGCTGCTTCAGACAGCCGAGACTACAGTAGTGCTGATTTGAGTAGTTTAATCACACAGCTTGCTCAACAAATAGGGCAGTCAATATCTGATCAGCTGAAAAAAGGCAGTGAAAAAAATGAGTGTCCTGATATTCAAACGCAGAGCATAGGGACGAGCCAGGTTCTCATGGAGTCACCTTCTCTAAATTTGACTGGTATGAAGTTAGTGATGAAGCCTGATGTCAAGGCACCTCCCTGTTTCAGAGGGGATGGATCTGACAAATTATCAGTACACGAATGGGAAGAACTCATGGATGTTTATTTGAGAAAGAAAGGTGTTCCTTTAGTTGAACAAGCGGACGAGATCATGTCGAACTTAATGGGGAGAGCTAAAGATGTAATCAAGATAGCACTACGCAGCAATCCATCACTGAAGCCTAAAACAAACCCAAGGATTGTCACAGACATACTCAAACAGCACTTCAGCGAATTGACATATTCATCTATGCCGCTTGCTGACTTTTATGGCACTTTACCTGTAGCAGGAGAGAATGCAATGGAATATTGGATTCGGCTTAATAAAGCTGTTGATGTCGCTGACGAGTGTTTGAGAAGACAGGGCAGAAGTATTGAAGATCCTACACGTGAGGTGACACGAATGTTTGTTAAACATTGCCCTGACCAGTCTCTTTCTGCTATCTTGAAATTCAAGTCTGCTGATAGGTGGACGGCGGCTGAAATACAAGAACGTCTTGATGAATATCAAGCTGAGAAAAGAGCACAAATGAAGGCACAGTCTAACCATCCTGCCTTTGTGAAAACTGTAGCTGCCAATGCCCAAATGTTGAATTTAGATGACGGAACATCTGGGAATGAGCCGAAAGTGTCAGCAGGTCAAGGTGGGTTACCAGTTACACCATCAGTTCAGGCAAGTGACAGCTGCGCTCAGTCCCTTATCAATTTGCTCGATCGTGTGCTGAAACTAAACATGCAAAGCCCTTCTGCACCTGTAAATTCATTTAGACATGGGAATGTGAGCAGGACGTTTTGCAAAGTTTGCAGAGGCATGGACCATTCTACAGTTGCACATTGTAGAAGAGATGGTTTATGCTTGTTTTGTTTTGAACATGGACACAGAAAAAGAGAGTGCCCAAAGTGGAGTAGTCACGATAGTCTGGAGGTAAACTACTCACTACAAGGAGCTGGTCCTTTAAACCATTAGACCCACATTTGGAGAGGGGATGTGTGGGTGATGATCAAACCCTCATAAGTGATCTGGAACAGCAGTATGACAATGCATGCCATACAGCATCTGATGGTACTTGCGTGATATACGCACAAAATATGCAGAAAATAAAGGCTTTTGATGATCTTTTCTATACTTCTGTGATCGTAAACAACCAGTTTCACATGAGAGGAATGCTTGATACTGGCTCCATGTCTTGTACTCTCAGTGAGACAGCTGAACAAAAGTTGTTGGCTGAAAATGTCGTCCTGGACAAAAAATCACTACCTGAGAATATCATTCTTGTCGGTGTTGGGGTAGGACCGCACAGCCAAAATGTTTGTACGAAGTTAGCATGAAAGTGTATGGCATCAGCTGTCAAGTTCCAGTTCTTGTTGTTCCAGGACAACATGATGATTTAATTATTGGCACCAACTTGATCAAGCACATTGTGAATCAAATGAAGAACACAGATGAGTATTGGGAATTTATATCGCAAAGTGCTACACAGTTATCACCGGACGGTGAACACTTTTTGGATGTGATGTCAAATCTTACACGCTGGCGACATGATGAGATCCCTAGCAAAATTGGAACAGTAAAGCTCCATCATGCTGTCACTCTTGCTGCTAGACAAGAACATTTAGTGTGGGGAAGACTGCCCAACAACACTCCATTGTCCCTTGGAAGCACCATTCTCGTTGAACCAACTTCCTCCAAGACTATGCCGAGAAACATCATGGTAGCCCGCGTGATAACATCTATGTGGGGTAATAGGTGGGTACCTATGAAAATAACCAATTTGTCAGACCAACCTGTCACGCTAAGGAAAAATCGGAAATTGGCAGATGTTTCACCTTGTCTGGCTGTAGAAGATTTCCCAGTCTTGCAGAGCACTGGAAAGATAAAGGAGGTTCCAAATTGTGCTTTAAATTTGAGACTGCAAGATGTTGGGTTAAGTGAACTTGACATTGATCTCTGCAGAGTCACTGATGCATCCAAAGAGAAACTTGTACAGTTATTGGTGAATTACAATGATGTGTTTTCCAAGCATCCCTTAGACTGTGGAGAGGCTAAGGAGTTTGAACACCGTATCCGACTTACAGATGAGAGGCCTTTCCGCTTACCATATCGGAGGATCCCTCCTGCTCATTACCAGAAGTTGCGTCAGGCGTTAAACGAAATGGAGGAGCAAGGGATAATTAGGAAGTCGGTAAGCGAATATGCATCACCCTTGGTGCTTGTGTGGAAAAAAGATGGAAGCCTCCGCATATGTACGGACTTCAGGTGGCTTAATGCGAGAACACTCAAAGATGCTCACCCACTCCCTCATCAGTCCGACTGCCTTGCTGCCTTAGGAGGTAACAGTTACTTCAGCACCCTGGACTTAACCTCCGGATTCTACAATTTACCCATGCATGAACAAGATAAAAAATACACCGCTTTCATCACTCCTATGGGACTACATGAGTATAACTGCATGCCACAAGGCCTGTGCAACAGTCCAGCTTCATTTATGCGGATGATGCTTAGCATTTTTGGGGATATGAACTTCAGTAGTTTGCTCTGCTATTTAGACGATTTACTTGTGTTCGCATCCACGGAGCAAGAGGGTTTGAGCAGGCTTGAAATGGTTTTTCAGCGGCTTAGGTTACATCACCTCAAACTGAGTCCCAAAAAGTGTCATTTTTTGTGTGATTCAGTGAAGTTCTTAGGTCATATTATTTCTGGCCATGGTGTCTCTGTGGACTTCACAAAGGTGGATGTTATATCCAAAATGTCCAAGTTGCAACTTATGGAGGAAGATGGCTGCACTCCATCAGCACGAAGAATCAAGTCATTTTTAGGAATGATTTTCTACTATCAACATTTTATTCCTAATTGTTCTTCGATCGCCAAGCCTCTCTTTGCTTTAACTGCGGGTCAGAAGAGAAGAGGTAAAGAGAAAGTTAGGAAGCCTGTTGGCACATTCAGAAAGCTGAATCCAAGTGATTGGACTGAGGAATGCGATATTGCTTTCAATACACTCAAGGAGAAATTGTTGAACTGTGCTGTGCTTGCACACCCTGATTTCTCTAGGCCTTTGATTCTTTCAACTGACGCATCTCTGGATGGGTTAGGTGCTGTGCTATCCCAAGTTCCAGCTGGGGAAGAAATAGCTCGGCCAATTGCCTTCGCCAGCAAAACCCTGACCGTGTCACAAAAGAAGTACCCTGCACACAGGCTTGAGTTTTTGGCTTTGAAGTGGAGTGTGTGCGAAAAGTTCAGCCACTGGCTTAAGGGGCACAGCTTCACAGTTTGGACGGACAACAATCCACTTACGCACATTATGACTAAGCCAAAACTCGATGCCTGTGAACAAAGGTGGGTTTCAAAATTAGCCCCTTATTTTTTCGACATAAAACATATTGCAGGAGTTAAGAACATTGTGGCTGATACCTTAAGCAGAGATCCATTTGCAAGGTCAATTAGTCATAGGCTCATGAATGAGAGTTACAATTGCTTACTTACGGGAGCTGATGCTGTAGAAGAAGAAGGAATACAGGAAGTGTTTCGTCTGAAGGTTGAGTGCCACAAGATAAGTGATCAGAGTGGATGTCAGTCAAGCTGTCGCGTGCAGTCATGTGATCCAGCAGCCGTCAAGACACTTTGCCAAGTCCAAGATGACTGGGAAACAGCGGTGGTGATGCGAGCAGTTCAGTTGGTGCAGTCAGTTCAACGGGTTGCTGCCACTAGCCAAAGTGAACAACCTCTGCCTATGTTCTCTCATGATGAGTTGGGGAAAGGTCAAGAGCTCGACCTTACCATTTCCAAGGTTCTCCCCTTCGTACTTCGTAAAAGACGTCCTTCAAGACGAGAGAAAGAAGAGCTCGACTACAGAGCGTTGGCTCTTTTCAAGCAATGGGATCATCTAAATATGTGTGATGGGATTCTGTACAGGGTAACTAAGGACCCAATAAGCAGACAGAGAAGACATCAGTATGTTCTACCTCAGAGCATGGTAGAAAAAGCCCTACATGGTCTTCACGATCTTGCCGGTCACCAAGGACAGGCTAGAACAGTTCACTTGGCGAGACAGCGCTTCTTCTGGCCCAAGATGGAACGTGAGATCAGAGAATATGTGAAGTGTTGCAAGAGGTGTATTCTGGCCAAAACACCTGAGCCAGCTGCTCGAGCTCCACTGGAAAGCATTCGAACTTCTGCACCTATGGAGTTGGTTTGTCTTGACTTTTGGAGTGCAGAAGACAACAAACAGCGTTCAGTGGATGTGTTGGTCCTGACGGATCATTTCACTAAACTTGCACATGCCTTTCCTTGCATCAACCAGACGGCTAAGCAAGTTGCTCGGAAGTTATGGGACCATGTGTTCTGTGTGTATGGTTTCCCTGAGCGGATCCACACAGATCAAGGAACAAATTTCGAGAGTGAGCTCATTGCTGAATTGCTAACACTTTCTGGGGTCTCCAAATCTCACACGACTGCCTATCATCCTATGGGAAATGGCATCACGGAGCGGTTCAACCGAACCTTAGGAAATATGCTTCGCTCCTTGCCCTTGAGATCTAAGGATAAGTGGCCACAACAGATTCAGACTCTGACTTTCGCGTACAACTCAACAATACATGAGACGACGGGTTATGCACCTTTCCAACTCATGTTTGGACGTGTCCCACGCTTACCTGTGGATGTAATGTTCAAGCAAGTATCAAAGGATCCAGTGATTGTTGACTACAGCAGCTATGTTGCAACTTTAATGTCTCATCTTCATGAAGCAGCTGAAATTGCCCAAAAACATGCTGTACGGGAACAGAGGAAACAGACAAAGATTTATAACCGCAGGATCAAGGGAGTACATTTGAACAATGGAGATAGAGTGCTCATTGCCAATAAAGGAGAAAGAGGGAAAAGGAAGTTGGCAGATAGATGGGAATCTACTGTGTACACCATTGTGGATAATGACCCTCAGACACACATATACAAAGTGAAGGATGACAAAGGACACACTAAAGTGGTACATCGGAATATGCTCTTAGACATCAGTTTCTTACCAGTGACATGTTCTGAGGATGAAACATGTGGATCTACAGTTGCCGATTGCTCAAACGATTCTGACTGTGAGAGCCGATCAGCAAATTCCACTGATTCCTTGGAAGACGAAGATCCTGAAAACATAAATTCATTAGTAGTAAATGAGCATGTCTCAAAGAGTTCAAAATCTCTTGATGTACAAATGGAACAGGAAGAAGATGAGAGTGATGGCACTTACTGTGTTAATTCTGTTCCAGACAGTCAAAACCGGATGCTCCCTGATATAACACTGAGTGCAGGAACTTCTGATTGTGACAATGTATCGGCAACAGTTGACTTTACCAATTCAGGTATTACTGACTCTGATTTGCCTGTCTGTGATGATGTGTCAATGTCAGGTCCTGAACAAGCGCAAGGCACGATTACAACACGAGCTGGTAGAGTAGTAAAGAAAGTCAATCGTCTGATTGAGACCATGGCCCAAAAAACATTTAAAATGGCAAACTTGTCAACCAGGTTCCAGAAAAAATCACAGTCACTTTTAAGCCTATTCTAATTTTTGTGATTGAGAAGGAAGTTTACTCTATTTTTTTTCTTTTTGGGATTAATTTTTCATTAAGTGTAATATATGAATAATGTGAATGAGGATTTGTTGCAAAGATTAAATGTGGTATGGTGTACTTGGCAACATACTTTACTAAGAGGTTTTGAGGCCTGATCACCCTCAAATTTCTCTGTATCTGTCAAGACAGATGGCTTTCATTGCTGTAACTACTGAGTTTTTGCATTGTGATTCTTTAGGAAATCCTCTTTATGCACATGCAGAATTTTGGTGAAATTAGGGGAGGTGAATGTAACAGGTGTTATATTAATTTCACAGAAAATCTCTCCCTTTATTATCAATTATTTTATATTTATATAATTATTTTGTATTCTGACAATTTTTATTTTATTTGAGATGTTAATTGAGCTGTTTCTATACTTATGTTCATTTTTCAGTGTTTGTTGTAATTTTTAAATATAGTACGTGGCCCCTTTAATAATTAAGGTTCCGGTTACTTTCCTTCAGTTCGCGGTAAGCGCGGCTGTGGAAAGGTGAGTTCTGCTGGAGCTGGAGCTAAAAAGTTTAAAATTAGTTAGTTTCTTGTGATTTAATATGTATTTTTTTGGTTAAAAATACAGTTTAATCTTACTGAAACACTAATAGAGATTGTGTAACACGAAGTATGTATTTATTTTGTTTATTAAGCATGTATGTCAGCTCCGTGGCTAAAATTATTTGTTTTGATGCAGGTCAATGCTGAAATTGTGAAAAGGCCACGTGACTGAAGTGTTTCATAATTTTTCCTTTGGTCATCAGTATGGTTGCGGGGGATCCATGTTCTCTGTTTAATATTGTTGTTTGAATTCATGTAAAATGTTTTAATATTGAAAAACTGTTCCATATTGTTGATTTAATCAGATGCTTCATTTAAAAGTGTATAAGTAGATCAGTTCGCGGTAGCGCGTCTGGTGAAAGGTCAATGCTGAATTGTGGAGAAAGGCCACGACTGCCATTTTTTTTCATTATTTGCCTTTTTATTCTTCGAATAAAAATTGTCTGAGAATCTCTGTTGTCCGGTCTCATTCATATCCACACAACGCAGAGTGAAGGTTGAAGACCGTCCACAGAGCAACACCCAAACCTTACAGAAGACCCTAGCAACGCCCTAACAATCACCCAGAAAACAATAGCAAGCGCTTAGCAGCATGTTTCGAGGTTTCTTTTATTTAACCCTCTTGTAGGGATGCTGATCTCTCTCTCTCTTCACTACAATAGAACTGATTTACACACTCCCAGCTGCTGAGATCATGGAAGCTTTGAGCTGTAATCTACGTGAAACACAGAGGAACACACACACACGCGCACAGTGTGAGGCGCCCTGTGTCAGATAATAAACCCGTGCCCTGCAGCCTTACTGAATTCAGCCTCATCTCTCTGTCTCTCTCACAATAGCTGTATATATCTGTATATGTGTGTGTGTGTAAAAGACACCATAACCATAATCATGGAAAAATATTGCATACAGATCGACTTATAATAGCTCAAAATGATCAGCTGAAATGCATACACACAGAGACATTGATTTTAGTTTCCTCAAAATATGAAATGTTTAGTATCTTAAAGGAACAGTTTACATAAAAAAAGTCTTTTTTTTTTACTCACCCTCACATCGTTCCAAACCCATACACTGTGAACTATTTGAATAAAGTAAAGAATGTTCAATTAATCAATAATCATCCAATAACTCATATGGCCCTTATGGTTACTTTAGTATCATTGAAATAATATTATAGCTTTTATTAAAGGAATAGTTCACCACAAAATGAAAATTTGCTGAACATGTAGTGACCTTCAGGTCATACAAGATGTAGATGGGTTTTGTTTCTTCATCGGAACAGATTTGGAGGAATTTACCATTACATCACTTGTTTACCAATGGATCCTCTGGCAGTGAATGGGTGCCGTCAGAATGAGATTCCAAACAGCTGATTAAAATGTCACAATAATACACAGATCAAGTGCAGTTTGCAAGCCAAAACAGCCCTAAACAAATGTGTGTGTGGAATTTGATGTGAGAGGAAAATAGGGGACTTTTTCACGTGTTATAATGGATTATGGATTTATTGATGGTTTAAACGTCTTGATGGATTTGTTTCTTACAAACACACAGCCTTTGGCTTCACAAAAGGCTAATTGATGGACTGGAGTGGTGTGGATTATTGTAATGTTTTCATCAGATATTGGACTCTCATTCTGACGGCACCTTCACTTGCACAGAGGATCGTGTAGTACTCATGTTAAACTAAATGGAAAATGAAAATTAGAAATGCTTTCCTGGCAACTAGCTTAAATAAAATAAGTTTTTGTATGTTTTATTTCAGTAAAAACATTTCTATCTCAAGTAACAAATGTTTTTTATGGTTTTAGTTGTAGTTAACTATAATAACCCTGCCTTTTTGAAATCACGTTTTTGGAATAACATGCACTGATGAATCGTTCATAAAAAGGATTACTGTGCATTCAGAACAATCACATTTTTTTGTTGCTAATTCATGGTCATGACTGCATTAGACTGTGTTTTCTAGCAGGTGTGTGTTCTGTCAGCTTCCATCCCACTGCTTGTTGTTGTTGTACGGTGAGTCGAGCTGCATGTTTATCCTCCCTCGAGGACCCTCACTGTTCTCAGTCTGTGGCCTAGATACAGATCGGCGGTGTGGGCTCTCCAGTCGTCCTCACACTTGCTCGCCGCTGGTTTAAGTCGTTAGCATGTTATTCACCCTCCACCTGACAGCAGCAACAGAGTCTGTCTGCTCACAGTCACACGCCGCTGTTCACAGCCAGTGGCCTCCACAGGTCGCCTCCATTCGCTCCACATGTGTTAAAAGCAACAGGGCTGCACATTCGCACGTTATCCTGCTGACTGACAAACAAGGAGGAGAGAGAAGACAGCGATCGAAGGACCAACAAAAAAACAAGAGAACGGAGGAGGGGAAACAGGGACAGAAAACAAACAGAAGAGTTAAGTTATTTTTACATTTAAATTATTTAAATAAATAAACAATGAATAAAAATATTCTTAATTATTACTTTTTTCGTTTAAATTAGTTAATAAAAATGATCATTATTTACCCAGAAAACGGAGTTGAGTTGACAAGATGCCGCCTGCTGCTCACCAGAGGCTGCATTTATTTGATCAAAAATACAGTAATTAAAAACTGTAATAATGTGAAATATTATTTAAATTTAAAATAACTGCTTTCTATGTGAAAATATTTAAAAATGCAATTTATTACTGTGATTTCAAAGCTGGATTTTCAGCATAATTTCTCCAATATTCAGGGGTAACAGATCTTCAGGAAATCATCTTATAATATGCTAGTTCTGCTCAAGAAAATCTTCTCATTATGAATCCATGTTTAAAACCGTGGCTGCTTCTATTTTGTGTAAACCTTTTCCCAGGATTTTTTTTTTTTGGATCTTTTGAATAGAAAGTTCAAAAGAACAGCATTTATTTGCAATGGAAATCTTTCATAACATTAAAAATGTCTTCACTGTCACTTTTGACCAATTTAATGCATCCTTGCTGAATAAAAGTAATGTTTCTTTAAAAAAATTTAAGTCCTGCTGATCCGAAACTTGAGTGATTAAACTGTATTTCAAGGTTAACATGGAAAAAAATACAAAATGTTCAATGTGGTCTCAGACTTTTGGATCCCACAGCAAATTAACTATATAACAGCAGGCAATAGCAGCATTCGGCAGGCATCTGTCCCCGGCTGTTTTATAGTCCCAGTCCATCCCTGGAAAGAATAAAGAGAAAGAAAATGAAAAATGAAAACCTGGAGAACAGAGCTCAGCGAGCACCCACACACAGCTGGATAAACAGATCAACAAAACGCTGATGCAACACGTTCTGTCTCTTTCCGCACGGCCCTTCTCATCTGGTTATTAAGGTCATGCTTGTTTTTTATCATTCTTTTTTGGTCGGAGGAGGAGTGAAACCTCAAGTTTCAGGCGCAAAACTAATTAGCCATCGCCTCTAACGAGTGCCGTGGCGGTACGGAGTGGGAGACAGTGAAATCACACCACTGGATTGGATGCGGGGCAGCAGCTGATTGGTCCTTCAGGTTTAATATGCGCGTGTCGGTTGCTGGCGACGGGGGAGTATCCAGATGGATCCAGGTGTTGGCAGCCTTCGCTGGCGGTCCATCGGGATTGGACGATCTGGGGGTCACGTGACCTCCAGCCTGAACAACTTGTGTTTGTGTTAAAACTGTGCTGTAACAGGCATCTGAGGGCTTAGTCATGCTGCACTGCTTCTGACGTGGCTCTTACTTTATCCCTGATGCGCGGCATGCATACAAACACACGCACACAGGCTGCCAGACGCTCCATCTGAAACTTCACTCGCTTCTGCAGTGAGAACAGATCCACACTGATGTACTGCATTTACACTGCAAGGCCTGATGAATAAATGGGATATGTTGACATCTGTTTAGATTTATTAGAGACACAACAACTGCATTTACTCCACCGAGACACATTAAGCTATCATTTGTTAGCTTTTGAAGTACTAGTCTGCACAAAGGTTTAATGTCATTTTTGTACGCAAAACTTTTGTTTTTTTGACAATGTAAGTCATAATGAAACTGCGGCAGCATTCAAATGTCATTACACACTTTCCTTATTTTGTTTAAATTAATAAAAAATATATACATATTTAAAATGGATGAACACATGGCAAATCCAGATATAAAGACTTGGAAAAAAAACAAATATACCATCTATATATACACACCAAATTACATACACCACAACATATATATATATATAGATTGTACACACACACTATACAGTATATGATACATACACACATATATATTACACATACATAATATTAGATATTATATAGATATCATATGACACACACACAGATATATATATATATATATATATATATATACAGTGGATACAGAAAGTATTCAGACCCCCTTAAAATTCACTCTTTGTTATATTGCAGCCATTTTGCTAAAATAATTTAAGTTATTTTTTTTTCCTCATTAATGTACGCACAGCACACCATATTGACAGAAAAAACACAGAATTGTTGACATTTTTGAAGATTTATTAAAAAAGAAAAACTGAAATATAACGTGGTCCTAGTATTCAGACCCTTTGCGGGACACTAATAATTAACTCAGGTGCGTCCATTCTTTGATCATCCCTTGAGAGATGTGTTCTACACTCATTTGAGGTCAAGCTGTGTTTGATTAATCTGATTGGACTTGATTAGGAAAGCCACGCATTTGTCTATATAAGACCTTACAGCTCACGTCAGTGCATGTCAGAGCAAATGAGAATAATGCGGTCAAAGGAACTGCCTGAAGAGCTCAGATACAGATTTGTGGCAAGGCACAGATCTGGCCAAGTTTACAAAAAAAATTTCTGCTGCACTTGAGGTTCCTTAGAGCACAGTGGCCTCCATAATCCTTTAAATGGAAGATGTTTGGGATGACCAGTACCCTTCCTAGAGCTGGCCGTTTGGCCAAACTGAGCTATCGGGGGAGAAAGGCCTTGGTGAGAGAGGTAAAGAAGAACCCAAAGATCACTGTGCCTGCGCTCCAGAGATGCATTCGGGAGATGGGAGACAGTTGTAGAAAGTCAACCATCACTGCAGCCATCCACCAGTCGGGGCTTTATGGCAGAGGAAGCCTCTCCTCAGTGCAAGACACATGAAAGACCGCATGGAGTTTGCTAAAAAAACACATGAAGGACTCCAAGATGGTGAGAAATAAGATGGTGAGATTCTGTGGTCTGATGAGACCAAGATAAACTTTTTTGGGCAATAATTCGAAGCGGTATGTGGGAGGGAAACCGGCAATGACTCATCACCGGTCCAATACAGTCCACAACAGTGACGCATGGTGGTGGCAGATCCATGCTGTGGGGGTGTTTTTCAGCTGCCGGGACAGGACGACTGGTTGCAATCAAAGGAAAGATGAATGCGGCCAAGTACAGAAATCCTGGACGAAAACCTTCTCCAGAGATGCTCAGGTCATCCGACTGGGCTGAGGTTTAACTTCAAAACAAGACAATGTCCCTAAGCACACAGCTAAAATAACGAGGGAGGGGCTTCACAACAACTCTGTGACTGTTCTTGAATGGCGCTGCCAGAGCCCTGACTTAAACCCAATTTGGAGAGACCTAAAAATGGCTGTCCACAAACGTTTACCATCTAACCTGACAGAAATGGAGAGGATCTGCAAGGAGGAATGGAAGAGGATCCACAAATCCAGGTGTGAAAAACTTGTTGCCTCTTTCCCAAAAAGACTCATGGCTGTGAGTCAGATCAAAAGAGTGCCTTTCTGCTAAATATGGAGCAAAGGGTCTGAATACTTAGGCCCATGTGATATTTCAGTTTTCCTTTTTTAATAAATCTGCAAAAATTTAAACAATTCTGTGTTTTCCTGTCAATATAGGGTGCTGTGTGTACCTTCTGCGGGCCCCCCCTTCACTTCAATGATTTTTAGCAAATGGCTGCACTATCACCCCGCGTTGAACAATTTACGGGGTTTGGAATACTTTCCGTACCCCATTGTCTATATCTCCCACACACATATAGTATACACCACACACACACACCCACCCACAAAATCTCATCCACACCACCACAAATAGTAATATTATAGATAAACACACACTAGACAGTAGAATACACACAACATAATCTAGATATAACCCACAAACACCACAAATCTAACCACAACATAGACAACACCACACCCACCAATACACACATCATATATACACAAACAGTCCAGTATAGATACACACACCATGCACACAACACAAACAATATATATTATAGTATATATATGATTATACACACACATTATATAGATATAGATATACCCACACATATAGAGATGTATATATATATCACACACACACACACATCTATATATAGACACCACACATCCCAAACAACACATAGAAATAGATATAACACACAATATACAAAACCACACACACACATATACAGTTTATAGAGATACACAAGAAGTATACATGTATCTACAACACACACACACATCTATATATATATAAATATATATATATTAAGATAGATATGATATACATACACACACCGGACACACATATACACCACACACACATTATCTATATATATATACACATATAGATATATATATATTAAAAAACACAACAGGAGATATACCACACCTATGACAGAGATTATACACACACACACAAATACAGTATATATACACAAACACAACACATATATTAGATATACACACAACATATACAGTATTATACACACCACACAACACTATACAGTTATACACACACACATATATAGATATACACACACACACACACACCATAAAGCATAACAGTATCTCACCACCTTCTATATATATATATATCTATATATATACATATATGTATGTGGTATAGGATATTATAAAATTATATATAATATACAGTGGGGAAAAAAGTATTTAGTAAGCCACCAATTGTGCAAGTTCTCCAACTTAAAAAGATGAGAGAGGCATGTAATTTTCATCATAGGTATACCTCTACTATGAGAGACAAAATGAGAAAAAAAGTCCAGGAAATCACATTGTAGGATTTTTAAAGAATCTATTTGCAAATCCTCGGTAAAATAAGTATTTGGTCATCTACAAACAAGCAAGATTTCTGGCTCTCACAGACCGGTAACAACTTCTTTAAGAGGCTCCTCTATCCTCCACTCGTTACCTGTATTAATGGCATCTGTTTGAACGCGTTTCAGTATAAAAGACACCTGTCCACAACCTCAAAGAGTCACACTGCAAACTCCACCATGGCCAAGATCAAAGAGCTGTCAAAGGACACCAGAAAAAAAATTGTAGTGATGAAGTGACGTGTGGCAAAGTATGTGCCCATAATTCGGCTTAGTGATCTGATTTACCCATCAAAGTGCACACACCAGCAGTGAAACACACAAACAGTGAAAACAACCAGGCAGAGCATTGGGCAGCCATTCTATGATGCGGCGCCCCGGGGAGACTGGGGGTTCGGTGCCTTGCTCAAGGGTCTCTCCTCAGTCGTGGTATTGAGGGTGGAATAGAGTGCTGGTTATTCACTCCCCCCACCTATAATTCCTGCCGGTACGAGACTCGAACCCGTTCAACCTTTGGGTTACGAGTCCGACTTTATAACCATTAGGCCACGACTTCCCCTGGTGCTAGACCTGCACCAGGCTGGGAAGACTGAATCTGCACTAGGTAAGCAGCTTGGTGTGAAGAAATCAACTGTGGGAGCAATTATTAGAAAATGGAGTACATACAAGACCACTGATAATCTCCCACGATCTAGGGCTCTACGCAAGATCTCACCCCGTGGGGGTCAAAATGATCACAAGAACTGTGAGCAAAAAAAATCCCAGAACCACACGGGGGGACCTAGTGAATGACCTGCAGAGAGCTGGGACCAAAGTAACAAAGGCTACATCAGTAACACACTGCGCCGCCAGGAACTCAAATCCTGCAGTGCCAGAAGTGTCCCCCTGCTTAAGCCAGTACATGTCCCAGGCCCGTCTGAAGTTTGCTAGAGAGCATTTTGGATGATCCAGAAGAGGATTGGGAGTATGTCATATGGTCAGATGAAACCAAATAGAACTTTTTGGTAAAAACTCAACTTGTCATGTTTGGAGGAGAAAGAATGCTGAGTTGCATCCAAAGAACACCATAACTACTGAGAAGCATGGGGGTGGAAACATCATGCATTGGGACTGTTTTTCTGCAAAGGGACCAGAACAACTGATCCGTATAAACGAAAGAATGAATGGAGCCATGTACCGTGAGATTTTGAGTGAAAACCTCCTACCATCAGCAAGGGCATTGAAGATGAAAATGTGGCTGGGTCTTTCAGCATGAAAATGATCCCAAACACACCACCCGGGCAAAGAAGGAATGGCTTCGTAAGAAGCATTTCAAGGTACTGGAGTGGCCTAGCCAGTCTCCAGAACTCAACCCCATAGAAAATCTTTGGAGGGAGTTGAAAAACCATGTTGCCCAGCGACAGCCCCAAAAAATTACTGCTCTAGAGGAGATCTGCATGGAGGAATGGGCCAAATACCAATACCAGCAACAGTGTGTGAAAACCTAGTGAAGACTTACAGAAAACGTTTGACCTCTGTCATTGCCAACAAAAGGGTATATAACAAAGTATGAGATGAAATTTTGTTATTGACCAAAAACTTATTTTCCACCATAATTTGCAAAAAAAATTCTTTAAAAATCCTACAATGTGATTTCTGGATTTTTTTTTTCTCATTTTATCTCTCATAGTTGAGGTATACATATGAAGAAAATTACAGGCCTCTCTCATCTTTAAGTGGGAGAACTTGCACAATTGATAGCTGACTAAATACTTTTTTGCCCCACTGTACTAGCTAAAAACATAACATATACAGTATATATACAAAAAAACATATATATTATCTACACACACACCTTACAGTATATACACAACACACAATATACAGTGGGTATGGAAAGTATTAAGACCCCCTTAAATTTTTCACTCTTGTTATATTGCAGCCATTTGCTAAAAAAAGTTCATTTTTTTTCCTCATTAATGTGACACACAGCACCCCATATTGGCAGAAAAACAGAATTGTTGACATTTTGCAGATTTATTAAAAAAGAAAAACTGAAATAAAAAAAATTCAGACCCTTTGCTCAGTATTTAGAAGAAGCACCCTTTTGATCTAATACAGCATGAGTCTTTTTGGGAAAGATGCAAAAGTTTTTCACACCTGGATTTGGGGAAACTCTGCCATTCCTCCTTGCAGATTCTCTCCAGTTCTGTCAGGTTAGATGGTAAAAGTTGGTGGACAGCCATTTTTAGGTCTCTACAGAGATGCTCAATTGGGTGTAAGTCAGGGCTCTGGCTGGGCCATTCAAAAACAGTCACAGAGTTGTTGTGAAGCCATCCTTCGTTATTTTAGCTGTGTGCTTAGGGTCATTGTATTGTTGGAAGGTAAACCTTGGCCCAGTCTGAGGTCCTGCGCACTCTGGAGAAGGTTTTCATCCAGAATATCCCTGTACTTGGCCGCATTCATATATCCCTCGATTGCAACCAGTCGTCCTGTCACTGTAGCTGAAAAACACCCC
This sequence comes from Sinocyclocheilus anophthalmus, assembly GCA_018155175.1. Lineage (NCBI taxonomy): Eukaryota > Metazoa > Chordata > Actinopteri > Cypriniformes > Cyprinidae > Sinocyclocheilus > Sinocyclocheilus anophthalmus. The sequence continues at coordinate 127,028 of JADLZN010004544.1, forward strand.
CACAGCATGATGCTGCCACACCATGCTTCACTGTTGGGACTGTAATTGACAGGTGATGAGCAGTGCCTGGTTTAATCCACACATACCGCTTAGAATTAAGGACAAAAAGTTCTATCTTGGTCTCATCAGACCAGAGAATCTATTTCTCACCATCTTGGAGTCCTTCAAACTCCATGCGGGCTTTCATGTGTATTGCACTGAGGAGAGGCTTCCGTCGGGACACTCTGCCATAAAGCCCAGACTGGTGGAGGGCTGCAGTGATGGTTGACTTTCTACAACTTTCTTCCATCTCCCGACTGCATCTCTGGAGCGCAGCCACAGTGATCTTTGGGTTCTTCATTACCTCTCTCACCAAGGCTATTCTCCCCCAATAGCTCAGTTTGGCCGGACGGACAGTTCTAGGAAGGGTTCTGGTCGTCCCAACGTCTTCCATTTAAGGATTATGGAGGCAACTGTGCTCTTAGGAACCTTAAATGCAGCAGAAATTTTTTTTTAACCTTAGCCAGATCTGTGCCTTGCCACAATTCTGTCTCTGAGCTCTTCAGGCAGTTCTTTGACCTCATGATTCTCATTTGCTCTGACATGCACTTTGAGCAGTAATGTCTTATATAGACAGGTGTGTGGCTTCCTAATCAAGTCCAATCAGTATAACAAACACAGCTGGACTCAAATGAAGGTGTAGAACAATCTCAAGGATGATCAGAAGAAACGGACAACACCTGAGTTAAATATATGAGTGTCACAGCAAAGGGTCTGAATAATTAGGACCATGTGATATTTCAGTTTTTATTTTTTAATAAATCTGCAAAAATGTAAATTCTGTGTTTTTCTGTCAATATGGGGGCTGTGTGTACATTAATGAGGAAAAAAAAATAACTTAAATGCTTTTAGCAAATGGCTGCAATATAACAAAAAGTGAAAAATGTAAGGGGGTCTGAATACTTTCAGTACCCACTGTACATACATATATTAGATAAACACACATATAGAGACACAACACCACACACATAGACAGATTAGAACACACACACACACACATAGAAAGTAGGATAGAACACACACAGATAGACACCACCACACACACCACACACATAGTACAAGTATCTCTAAATCACTCACTAGAGAGTATATATATATCGATTAATAATGTTTTTTTTTTTTTTTTTTTTCTTTCTATGGGTGGTATATGTTATATATATAAATTATATATAGACTATATAGACACACATAAACATATACAGTTTATACACACACACATATACAGATATATTCACACACACATAAGATCTATATATATATATAGTATATATATATATATAAACACACACACACACACATATACACCACACATCGGGGTATTATACACACACAAAATATACAGTATATATAACACACACACAAATATATATATATAATGATATACTAGATACAACATCCACAGATATAAACACACACACACACCCACAACACCACATAATATAACACATATACGTACACTACTATACAAACATACATACATATATATAGACACATATACATATAAAGTAGATATCATACACATATGATACATATATAATAAAACATATTACTCTAACAGTGGGTACGCGGAAAAGTATTCAGACCCCTTAATTTTGTCACTCTTGTTATATTGCAGCCATTTCTAAAATCATTTAAGTTATTTTTTTTTCATCATTAATGTACAACAGCACCCCATATTGACAGAAAACTGAAAAATTGACATTTTTGCAGATTTATTAAAAAAAAAACGGAAATATCACATGGTCTAAGTATTCAGACCCTTTGCTGTGACACTCATGTATTTAACTCAGGTGCTGTTCATTTCTTTTGATCATCCTTGAGATGGTTCTACACCTTTCATTTGAGTCCAGCTGTGTTTGATTATACTGATTGGACTTGATTAGGAAAGCAACACACCTGTCTATATAAAACCTTACAGCTCACAGTGCATGTCAGAGCAAATGAGAATCATGAGGTCAAAGGAACTGCCTGAAGAGCTCAGAGACAGAATTGTGGCAAGGCACAGATCTGGCCAAGGTTACAAAAAAATTTCTGCTGCACTTAAGGTTCCTAAGAGCACAGTGGCCTCCATAATCCTTAAATGGAAGACGTTTGGGACGACCAGAACCCTTCCTAGAGCGCCGTCCGGCCAAACTGAGCTATCGGGGGAGAGAAGAGCCTTGGTGAGAGAGATAAAGAAAAACCCAAAGATCACTGTGGCTAAGCTCCAGACATGCAGTCGGGAGATGGGAGAAAGTTAAAGTCAACCATCACTGCAGCCCTCCAAAAGTCGGGGCTTTATGGCAGAGTGGCCAAACGGAAGCCTCTCCTCAGTGCAAGACACATGAAAGCCCGCATGGAGTTTGCTAAAAAACACCTGAAGGACTCCAAGCTGGTGAGAAATAAGATTCTCTGGTCTGATGAGACCAAGATAGAACTTTTGGCCTTAATTCTAAGCGGTATGTGTGGAGAAAAAAAGGGCACTGCTCATCACCTGTCCAATACAACAGTGAAGCATGGTGGTGACAGCATCATGCTGTGGGGGTGTTTTTTCAGCTGCAGGGACAGGACGATGGTTGCAATCGAGGGAAAGATGAATGCGGCCAAGTACAGGATATCCTGGACGATATCCTTCTCCAGAGTGCTCAGGACCTCATACTGCGCTGAAGGTTTACCTTCCAACAAGACAAATACCCTAAGCACACAGCTAAAATAACAAAAGAGTGGCTTCACAACAACTCTGTGACAACAACTTCTTGAATGGCCCAGCCAGAGCCCTAACTTAAACCCAACTGAGCATCTCTGGAGAGACATAAAAATTGCTGTCCACCAACGTTTACAATCCAAACTGACAGAACTGGAGAGGATCTGCAAAGAGGAATGGCAGAGGATCCCCAAAACCAGGTGTGAAAAACTTGTTGCATCTTTCCAAAAAGACTCATGGCTGTATTAAAATCAAAAGGGTGCTTCTACTAAATACTGAGTAAAAGGGTCTGAATACTTAGGACCATGTGATATTTCAGTTTTTCTTTTTTAATAAATCTGCAAAAATGTCAACAATTCTGTGTTTTTCTGTCAATATGGGGTGCTGTGTGTGACATTCATGAGGAAAAAAAATGAACTTAAATGATTTAGCAAATGGCTGCAATATAACAAAGGTGAAAAATTTAAGGGGGTCTGAATAATTTACGTACCAAAAGTATATAGTACATATCATAGATTATGCACCATATTATATACACACACATATATATAACACATAGAATATACGTCTATAATACCATATATATACATATTCTACACATATACACGATATATATATATATTACTATATATATACAGATTATTATAACATATGTTGTGTATATATATATATATATATCTATATCTACTATATATATATATATATATATATAAATGGGGAAGAGCGATACAAAAATAAATCAGGATAATTTTAATTAAAAAACATGTTTCTAAATGCACTTAATAACTAATATTGAAGTATTTATTTTCAGCACGCATTAATTATTTTTCATGTTACGACATTATTTATTTATTTATTTACTTAAGTAGTCAAAAACAAAGGATTTCTTTTATTATTTTAATTAATTCAACTATATGCTATTAATAAGTAAATGTAAACCAATATATAATATAATTTAATATGCAATTATTAACAATGTATTTTCAATATTTAAAGAATATAACAATATTAATAATAATAAATGGGGAAAGCCTATATACGTTTACAGTGACACTACATCATGAAATCAATCATTACTGCACACAAAATGTTTGTCTTCATAATCTTTCATGTAATGTAATAGCCTGCTTCGCCTTTGAAACAACTTTCTTTTTCAGCTGACATCACAAATCCATCTGTTCAATCCCTCACCTTCAGTTTTTACAATCCATTTGATTCCTGATGCATTAAGTCAAGTCTACTCTACATATTTCACTCTGAAACTCGCCACGCTATGGAAGTAAAACAAGTGTTAGCTATGCTAACCCTTTAATTAGGCCAATCTAAAACGAGAAGGAACTAAATGAGCAGGGAATATTATTAATAAAGATGACTGACCCTTACATAACCACAGCTGTCTAATGCTCGAGGCCGACTGTATCAATATGCAGAATCCATAAGCCAAACAAATCAAAACATGAAGAGATTAATGCACTGCAATGCCACAATCCATCATGCGAAAGGCCACATTTGTGTTCATGTTTGAAAACTCGATCTGGCTGCTTCGTCCTGCCCTTTAAAACTGATAACTAAATCTGTGTTCTCCGTGAGCTGTTTGCACGCGCCCTCGGTCTGATATGCATCAAAGCCAATTACATGCATTGGTGACTCCTATTAGCGAGAGTAGATCAATGTCACTAAGAGGGATTCGATAATTAAATCAATTTAACAATCAACTCACTAAACGAATGCGGGTGATGCTGAAATTAATCTGGCACAATCAGGCAACTGTTGATGTCCTTTCTGTGCGGCGAGGATATTCCAGAGGAATGATCATGGCTTGGCTGGAGTCCAGCTCTAGAGGCGAAACCAAGGTTAAGAGCTTTTGGATGGGTTTGAGGAGTCATGAATTATGCTCTCATTTTTCTTATTTTTTCTTCATTTTAGCTGGGTTTTTGGGGAAAGAGATGAGTGAGTCATGGTGGTGAGCAACTGTCTGGAGAGAAAAAGTTTGGTTAAAGGAATAGTTTACCCACAAGTTTAATTTGATGAAAATGTACTCACCCTCAGGCCATCCAAGATGTAGATGAGTTTGTTTCTTCATCAGGTTTGTAGAAATATAGCATTAAATCACTTGCTCACCAGTGGATGCTCTGCAGTGAATGGGTGCCGTCAGAATGAGAGTCCAAACAGCTGATTTAAACATCACAATAATCCTCAAGTAATCCACACCACTCCAGTCCATCAATTAATGTCTTTTGAAGTGAAAAGCTGTGTTTGTAAGAAACAAATCCATTATTAAGATGTTTTAACTTAAAACCGTTGCAAAATACGAGTCCTCAATCTATAATATTGCTTTCTCCAGTGAAAAAGTCATCTCATCTGAATCAGAAGAAAAACTTGCACAGATAAAGCACTGTTTACAAGCCAAAACAGTTGTAAACAGATATGTGGGTGGATGTTAATGTGAGAGGAAAGCAGGAGATGAACTTTTACACTAGAGGAAGCATTATTTAGCCAGAAGCGACGATTTAAAAAAAAAAAACTCTTAATGATGGATTTGTTTCTAACAAACAAAACATGCAGTTTTTGACTTCACAAGATATTAACTGATTTACTGGAGTGGTGTGGATTAATTGTGGATTACTGTGATGTTTTATCAGCTGTTTGGACTTCATTCTGACGGCACCCATTCACTGCAGAGCATCCACTGGTGAGCAAGTGATGTAATGCTGAATTTATCCAAATCTGTTCAGATGAAGAAACAACTCATCTACATCTTGAATGGCCAGACGTGAATAAAATTCAGGCAATTTTTCATTTTTGGGTGAGCTATTCCTTTAAAGGCTGGGTGTGTAAATGCAAGTGAGGGCAAGTATTGTAGAGCAGAGGGTGACGATACCTGGACAGAGTAATTTATTTGCATTTCCATTAATTTACAGTTGCTCAGTCTGCATATGACCCACTGGAAGTGCGTGCTTTGAATTCTGCTGATCTTTCGATACTCATTTTTGTATATACAGGTTTTTTTAAATCTTCTGGAAAAAGACGTCCTGACATCACTGATGGCACTGCAAGAACAAAGATGGGGAAAAAATAAGTGCATTTCACACTTTTAAGAGGGTCATTTAGAATTAAAGAATTGCCTCTTTTTAGGTCATGACTTGGAAATAAAGTATGCTTTTACTTTCAATTCAATTCTCGATGGCACACAACCATGGCTTTTAGATGCTTCCAACAAAATTTAGCACTGGCAAAACATCTACAGTACTATAATATAATTGAACAGCTGCAATTTCTCTGTTGCCTGCAAAAATGGTTAGTCAGAATATGACATAATGACCATCAATGGAGAAATGCAAGACAGCAACCAAACCTTTCACTGTCATAAACCCAATTGCAAAGGCAATTAATAGGCCAAATGTGGACATACCAAACGAACCCTTACGGAAAATTAACCAAGGTTTTACTACAAATTAAACTAAAAACTATGGTTACTAGTTAAACCATGGTAACCACAAATTGACCATGGTTCCCTTTCAAGGGAACTTCGAACTGCGTCCTCTAGGCGACCCCTAGAGGATGCAGTGTCTCGTTCCTTACTCAGGGAACCATGGTTACATAAGTAACCTGAGACGTTCCCTTTCAAGGGAACTTCGAACTGCGTCCTCTTAGCGACCCCAGAGGACGCAGTTCGAAGTTCCCTTGAAAGGTTCGCGTTGGCTGCCAGTTCAGAGGGAAGCCCTGGTTTTACGTCAATAACTTCATTTTATGCTCATTTGTGTGAAATATTCAGCAGCTGCGTCTCCAAACACAACCCGTTCACTGTTACTGTAAATCTTTTGTTTGGGGCCCTCTTCATCTCATCAGGGGATGTTTTCAGAGTCATCTGCAACGCTGTTGCTTTCGCAGTGGCAATTTAAATGATGAAGCTTCATTTGCGCCGAAAATGCTGAATTGTGGACCTTTTTCACGTTCCCGGGTTTCTCAGCAGCGGAAGTCGTCATAGTTGGGTTAACTTCAACAGCAGCATGGTTACATAAGTAACCCGAGCTGTTTGGCGTTACACCTAACCATAGTTTAACCATGGTATTTGTAGTAAAACTGTGGTTATAAAAATGGTAATCAATACGCCAAATAAAAACATGGTTAATACACTTTTACTTCAATAAAACCTTGGTTAATTTTCATAAGGGGTGATCTAAGATTTAACAAAAAACTAAAATATGTCAGAAAGTGAATGTTCTTGGCTTATTTTCCACCCCAACAGAGTGAAAATTCCTTCATCTGTCAAACTTCTTCACCAATACAGCTGTTCGGTTTCACTGAGGGCAAGTAAACAATCAGAAACGCAGGGGGGAAAAGGAGTCCAAGTACAAGTGAACTCTGTGAAAAATCTTTAGCTATACTTTAGCCCGAGGCAGATACAGAACGAGAGGTTTTTCCGCATGAGATATAATGCTGAGCCAGAGTTTACAGAAGCAGGTGCTCGGGACTGTTTCAGGGCCAAGGCCCGCGAGAATAATCTGAAAGATTTAGTGTCATTCTGCACCAAAATATCCCATCTGACAAGGCCTTCTGAAGAGCGTCCATGAATAAAGATTGTTGACTATTGACCAAAGTAACGCTTCAAAGCCAGGCTTCCTCCAGAGCAACGGAGACAAACTGAGATATTGATGCCGATTCTTTAAACTTTCATCATTTTGTTTCGCGTTGGCTGCCAGTTCAGAGGGAAGCCCTGGTTTTGTGTCAATAACTTCATTTTATGCTCATTTGTGTGAAATATTCAGCAGCTGCGTCTCCAAACACAACCCGTTCACTGTTACTGTAAATCTTTTGTTTGGGGCCCTCTTCATCTCATCAGGGGATGTTTTCAGAGTCATCTGCAACGCTGTTGCTTTCGCAGTGGCAATTTCAAATGATGAAGCTTCATTTGCGCCGAAAACGCTGAATTGTGGACCTTTTTCACGTTCCCGGGTTTCTCAGCAGCGGAAATCCTCATAGTTGGGTTAGCTTCAACAGCAGTGCATGGGAGAGTATCACAAATATTTTTTTTGCATTCCCACTTGCTCAAATAGCAAAAGAAAAACTCCACGATAGTGTTTTCATGACTTTAAAAAAAAAATTTAAAAAAGGAAAAAAATTGAGAGAGACTGATAACGGAAGTCAGAAGAGAGAACGATGTCAAATGTACCATCCCTCCCATAGATGCTGCATTAGAAACACCCTCGCACTAGTGTTAACAATTTATTTATTTATTTATTTTAATTTGATGCAAAGGTGATATAATACAAAGTATAGTGTTATAAATGTACATACATTTTTTTTAAAATACAAATATGAAAAACTTTCGATGATTTACGATGCTGATGACTGTTAAACGGGTCATCACAGTCTTGTGAAAAGGGTAATTATAGTGTGCGATAAAAAAACAAAAGTGTGAGTAAGCGTGTCCACACACGAGCTCAAACAGTGCCTGACATAATCTCATCTAAATGTGCTCGCTCTCCGCTACCCAGTTAGAGCAGATAAAAATATTAAAGCAATCTGCCTTCAGATGAGATTAAAATACTCACCCCAGGTTCAATCTCATATGTTGCAGTTACACATTACATTTTGCATGGACCTAGCTTTTTCTGCAGCAGTTTATTTCTGCTACAAAAGACGTGATACTGCCTATTACAGGTCACTGAAGTACTGCATTTTGCCCTTACTCACCCAAACCTGTCAACAAGGCTACATTATGTGAATGCGAGTTCCTTAGCAAGTATTTGTGTATCAGAGGTGTTTTATATATGAGATGAGGACATGACTGCAGCCGGCAATGAGGCCCAAACCAGCACATCCACTGCAAGAAGGCTTCGGCTTTTTAATTTTACTTAACATTATTTTATTTATACTGAAGAGACCTTTTTGAAAGACATTGTTTTAGTTATGTTTTGTTTTGTAATTTGCGGTGTTAAGTTTTATGTTGGTTTTAGAAAATAAACGTGATTGCTCTCCTCATATATCAACTCTTTCTTGTTTTTGTTTCATGCTCTCTGTGCCTTGCCCTGGAATTTTGTCACTTCCTGTCTCCCGTGGTGTTTTTGTAGTCAGTTTGTAGTCCGTTTGTTCATTGGTTCCCCTTGATTAGTATCCCCAGGTGTGTCTTATCTTGTTAAGCTTGTTAGCCCACTTTAGTTCCTGGTGAGTTGTTGAATGGAATGGTCTGTTTGTTCAGTCATTCTGTCTTTGTTCCCTTTGTTTTTTCATTATTGTTTGTCTAGTTTTCCACGAAAGTACCAGCAAATAGATCCGGGGTGGCGAAAGTCGGTCCTGGCGAGCGCAGCCCTGCAGAGTTTTGCTCAACCTAATCAAAAAACCCCTGAACAAGCTAATACAAGGGTCTGACCGGTTATTAGGAAGCACAGGCAGGTGAGTTTTAATTAGGGGTGGAGCTGAACTCTGCAGGGCTGCGGCTCTCCAGGACCGGAGTTCGCCAGTGGACATAGATAGTGCCTCTGCCTGTTTTCCACAGCTTCTCCACAACGTTACAGTTTATCACTGGCATGTTTCTTTGACTAGTGCATCTTTGAGCCTATATTAGTACAAATAAAATACTTAAGTACTGTTAAAATCAGATACTCTAAGACTTTTACTCAAATTGTTTTGGAGTTGGTGACTTGTAACGTGTAGTGGAGTGATTTTCACTGTAAGGTATCTGTACTTTTACTCAAGTATGGTTTTTAGGTACTCTTTACACCTCTGGTTACTGCCACTCTCACACCCGTTAGTACCTCATATTTTGTTCACACGGTAAATGAATGACAGAAATGACACTGAATCGGGTTGTTTACTGCAAAGTTAGTATTAAAGGGTGAACCCCAAAATGAAAATTTATGCATTAGGCTACTACCCATCATGTCGTTCCAACCGTAACCTCACATTTTCGGAACACAAATTAACGGGTCATATGATGCAAAATCACTTTTACATGTGTTGAACATAAATGGTGTTGGCAGTGTGTAAACATCCACCATTACGTATGTTTTTGAGGGGGGAATGTGCCGATCCCCGATCTGCCTAAATGAGTCTATTTTCGTGCGAATCATTCGTGATCCAGATTCATCTACAGAAGAAGTGAGTTTAAGGGTTTTTTATGAATCTTGCAAATCGCCTTTCCTAATAATTGGCAAGTTAGCGGTAGACTGTGCTAAAGTAACAGTATGGCTGTCACACACGGAAGTGAGGGGCGGGGGAGAGCAGAGCATTAGATTTTAAAGGAACTGAAACTAAATGAAAGAGATGGTTTAAGGATGTGTATTACATACCATTGGAAATTTTAACACAAAAGTGTGTTATAGAATGTCAGTAAGATGAGTGTTAATTTTGTCAGCTATTTTCATTTTATCTTAGTCTGTACTGATTTATTATAGGCTTTTTATTATATAATTTAGTAAACAGATCTATTAGTTGTAGTCAAGTTTTAGTTGACTAAAAGTTTCAACATTTTAGTCTAGTTTTAGTCCAAGAAAACCTGAAGTATTTTAATCTAGTTTTAGTCAATGGAAACTTGACATTTTAGCAATAATATTATTATTAATTAACCATACAGTATTAATTTTGACAGCCATTTTTTAATTTAGTCTTAGTCTTACTCAAATGTACATTTTAGTTATCATATTTAGACAACCTTGTCCTGTTTTTGTTTAGTCAAGTTTAAGTCAATGAAATGTATGAGCATTTTAGTCAATGAAATCTTAGTCATTCTGTATAATGGTTAAACTGATAAAAAATTATTAAATCGTTATAGTGTACTGATTTATATAGGCTTTTTATTATAAAAATTATACCAAAGACTTATGCAATCTCTCTGTCTACATTATGAAAACTGCTAAAACAAACGAAAAATATTATAACAGTGAAATTCCATCCAAATTGCAATAGCCAATTTTCTCTATTAAAACAACAGCGGTTGTGTAAGTGCATTTATTCAGCGATCACAATCTCGACTGTATTGCGAAACAATACAGTCGAGATCTCATGACCGAACACAGACCGGCTGAGTGATGCTTTCATTTAGATCGCTAAACTCCAGATTGTTGTCTGTGTTTCAGGTAATCGCTGGCGGCGCTTAGGAGTGAGTGTTGGGCATGGTTGCCAGATTGCTTCAAATCAGCAAAAAACCAGGCAGGAAATGATCAATGTAACAGCAAAGCTATGATTCGGGGATTTTAATCTGAAATCTGGCAATCCGCACTCATGAGAGCTCGCAGTGTAGAGCAGTCGCAATAACATTGGTCTCCTTTTTGACGAAATAAAAAGAGGTTTTGTTTAAAGTGTTTCTAATTTTTGTATACCTTTTGCTTCATCTTATTTAGCAACGAAAGGGTGTTGAATAGTCTTAAGTTATTGTTATTGACCGTATATCAGTTGGTTAGTCATGGGAAGAAAAAGCTGACAACGAAAATTTTTTTTTTTTTTTTTTTTCTCTAGTCTTCGTTAACGAAATTAACACTACATTAAGACCCTAAATAATCATATCAACTTGTGGAAATTGGGCATCCTATGACCCCTTTAAAATATTTTGGATGAAAATGTGAGAGCTCTCTGACCCTGATAGACAGCAAGCAACTGAAATGTTCCCGAAAAAGCAAGGAATCAGTTAAACAGTCCATGCGACATCAGTGGTAACTTAGGTTTTTTATTTTGTGAAGCTACAAGAATACTGTTTGTGCACAAAGAAAACAAAAATAACAATTTATTGAACAATTCTTCTCACGAGTCCAATGACGCGGTGCACGCTTTAAAATAACTCCAATTCCATAGGCCAAGTGGGTTTACGTCAGGAGGGAAAAACGCGCACATGCATCATGGTACTCTCCAAAATGGCAGAAGATGGTAACTCGGGGAGAAGAATTGTTGAATAAAGTCATTATTTTGATTTTCTTTTTCTTTCAGCAAACCACTTTAGATGGTGAATTCATCAAAACATCTCATGAGGGCATATTTCATACAGTCTGATTTATGGCGCATATGAAATTGGAAAGCACTTTCTCGATTTGGCAAACTGCAATTTGATTGTCTGGCTTCTGTTCACCAGATTGAGTTAAAAAGGTACTGGTTTAAACACTTTTGAGGAAACTAAACAGTGAATTTACCCAAATTTTCCAGATTCAACACTATGAGAGATATTCAAAACTCAAAAAGTTTTGTTTGAGGCACTTAGTAGCAAGTAAACTATCCAAGAGCAGAACTCAATAACTTCAACTCTTGAGTTATGAGTTTGAAGAAATAAAGAACAGGCCGACTTCTCACTTTTGGACAGGAAAAATTCTATTCATTCTGACAACTTTAATTTTTTATTTATTTATTTTTTTGGGACTGTTTGCACCCAAAAAACACAAAACCCCTGAGAGACGTGCACCTTTTAATTTATTTAAATTAAATGACTTAATGCTATACAATTAGGGACTGCATGAACTAATACAGTTCTTATCAGTTATTAATACATAAATAATGTAACAAAATAAAATAAAAGGTTATATAGAGACTATGGCATTTGATATACAATATAAAATGTGTACCATTTTTTGTATTTAATTATTTTAAGTAAACTACATTTTTGGACTACCAGTGATATAATAATAGACACATTTTAAAGATACATTTAGTGATTATAAAAATAATATAGTTATAATAAATATAAGAAATCAGAAAATGAAATTGGACTGGCATTATGAATCTAGGTAATAGATTATATAAATAACAAATATTAAAATAAATAAATAAAGAAATAAGTTAATCACCAGACTATACTAATCAATGGCATTGTTGATAAAAGATACAGTTCTTAGAATAAATAATAAATACATTGGTAATCAGTAATACAAAAATAATTATAATAAATAATACACTTATTTAATGCCATTGATATAATAATAGAAATACATTTATTTAATAATAAATGATACACAAATAAACAATAATAAATACAAAAAAGGTACAAAAGCTGTCACTGGGGCGGTACCTTTTCGAAAGGTACAAATATGTACTATTAAGGTACCAATATGTACACTTAGGTACTAATATGTATCTTTAAGGTACTTGTATGCACCATTTAGGGGTAAATAAGGTACTAATTTTGAAAAGGCCCTTAAATAGTTCATTAAAACAAAATGAAATGTGGCTGGTCACTTTACAGGTCTCTTCCTGTGTATGTGGGCAACTTTGGCGGAAATAAACTGCGAAGTGAACCAGACTTTAAGTTATAATTCAAAGATCTGGCTATGACCCGTGTTTACAGCTTTGCTGTCATGTTAACAGTGTGCAGGGGCTCAGTCGCTAAAAACAGGATCTTTAGTACTGACTTAGTCCTCCTTGACCCCCACAGAGCCTTTGATTCAGTCATCGAGCCTCAAGAAGTCCGAAACCTCCAGCGTCCCTGTCGTCTTCCACATCAATCCCTCTGCCTCCTCGGTGAGTTTTGCTATTCATGCAGCTTAATTATGATTGGGCTGCGCTGCATGTCAGCACTGAGCCGGGTTTGAAGTGCTGTAATGAGTCGAATCAGGCCTTTTTTCCATCAGAGGTGTGCTTTGAATGTCGCCGTCTTCAATCAGCTGCATGCGTCCGAGAGCCGTCAACACGGAGGATGTTTCATCTATTTTTATTCTGTGTTCTCCTCGTCGGGGAGGATCTTTGGCCTTCTGTCCCGCGTGTCTCCGCATCTGCGGGTTTAATAACAAACAGGACGTCAGTTGAAAGGCATTTTAATGTGACAGCATTTTTAGTGTGTCCAAATCTTACTTGCTGCGACGTTTAAACAGTTCTTTATGTCAACTCGATTTAGAGATCGTCAGCTCAGTTGTCTGTTGTTTGTCTTTAAAGGAACGCCTCAGTCATCCTGCAGGGGTTCTTGTAAAGGTACCGCTGAAATTTGCACATGAAAGTCCTCGTCATTCAGATTTGTCCTGCAGCAGGTACAAATATTTTCTTATGCATTTATTCAACCTCACACAACAAAGCTGGACTCAGTGTACATTACTGTTGATGTTATTTATTTTAAAACCCTCATTGAAACCAGGGTTATTGTAGTTAACTAAAACTAAAACCATAAAAAACTGTAATGAACATTAAGTGAAATTCTACATACACTGCCATTCAAAAGTTTGGAATCAGTAAGTTTTTTTAATGTTTTTTTAAAGATGTCTCTTCTGCTCACCAAGGCTGAATGTATTTGGTCAAAAATACAGAAAAAAACAGTAATATTGTGAAATATTCATACAATTTTAAATTATGGTTTTCTATTTTATTCTACTTTAAAATACAATTTATTCCTGTGATGCAAAGCTGAATTTTCAGCAGCATTACTCCAGTCTTCAGTGTCACATGTTCTTCAGAAATCATTCTAATATACTGATTTATATCAGACACTCTGGAAAAAGGTTCTGCTGTTTTTTTTTTTAAAGGGGTCATATGATGCGATTTCAAGTTTTCCTTTCTCTTTGGAGTGTTACAAGCTGATTGTGCATAGATAAGATCCCTGAAGTTGCAAAGACTAAAGTCTCAAAACCAAAGAGACATTCTTTATCAAAGTTAAGACTCTGCCACGCCCCCTTAAACGGCTTGTTCTAACACGCCCCCACATATCTACTGCACTATGTGGAAATATTTGCGTAATGCCGCCCAAATGTGAACGCAAAAAAGAAGGCGTGGTTTCAGTAACAGCACTTAGTGTTGAAGCAGCATGTCAGGGAGACGCTGTGTGTTTCTAGGCGAAAGCAAAAGCACTTTATTTGGCCTTCCGAAAGTAGATGCATTTAGGAATCTTTAAGATCACTTACAACAGAACAGCAATGCATTTTATGTTTCACCGTTTCGTGAACCTAGGAGAGGAGGTCATTTTGACTTTGCTATGACAATCTGGTGCTTCTGAAACAGCTACTGTTTTGTTACTAGTTTAAGTATATGCTATTGACTGTTCAAATGCGGAGTTTTGAGGATCGGGTGTGTGTGGTGTGTGTTTGTGTGGTGTGTGTGTAGCTGAGTGCGCTGAGACAGCGTCACATCACAGTAGAGTCAGCTGTCTTAACCGTGGCTTGTGTACTGCAAACACATACCAGCTTCATCACTGTGTCCGTCACGCGACTCTGTTCCCCTTTCAGGCTTGAACTGATGGTAAAACTAATGACATTATTTACTGTCTTTACATTTATTTTGAAAAGATGAAGCTCGCGATTATGGAAAGGAGTGTTACATTTCCGATGAGTGCTTGCAGTGTTCGACCAATCACAATGCACTGGCTCAGCTGGCCAATCAGAGCAGACTGCGCTTGTCGGAAGGAGGGGGCTTTGTTGAAAACGACGCGTTTGAAAGAGGTGGGGCATAGAGGACCTACGATAATGTAGAGTATTTGAAAAATAATGTTTTTTTTTTACATTAAAGCATGTCAACATATTCTGTTACTCCAAATACACAAAATAATGATCTTTAAAAAAGCATCATATGACCCCTTTAATAGTCTTTTGGGATCCTTTTTTTCAGGATTCTTTTGATGAATAAAAAGTTAAAAAGAAAAGCATTTATTCAAAATAGAAATATTTCATAACCATATGCACTACCGTTCAAAAGTTTGGGGTTTTCTTTTTGTTTTTTAAAGATATTAAAACTTTTATTCAGCAAGGATGTGTTAAATTGATAAGAACTGTTAGAAAATATTTATATTTTGAATAAATGCTATTCTTTTTAACTTTTTTTCATCAAAGAATCCTGAAAAGTATCGCAGTTTCCAAAAAAAATATTTGTCAGCACAACTGTTTCCAACATTGATAATTCTAATAATAAATCATAGCATATTGGAATGATTTCTTAAGGATCGTGTGACACTAAAGACTGGTGTAATGGCTGATGGAAATTCAGCTTTGCATCCCAGAAATGAATGATTATTTTATAGGATATTAAAATAGAAACCATTATTGTATATTGTAATAACATTTGGCAAGATTAATGTTGCTTTTGCGGTATTTTGGATCAAATAAATGCAGCCTGATGAGCAGAAGAGACTTCTTAAAAAAACATTACAAGTCTTACCGATCCCAAACTTTTGAACGGCAGTGTCGGAGTTTGGTGATTCTTTTGAGATTCTTTGAATTAACAAAAAAAAAAAAAAAAAAAAAAAAAAAAAAAAAAAAAAAAAAAAAAACAACAAAAAAAAAAAAAAGGCATTTATCAAAATAGAAATTTTTCTAACAATAACATTAATGTTATAAATTACATCATTGTGAATAAAAGTAGTAATTTCTTTCAAAAAAAACAAAAAAAAACTTTTGAACTGTAGTGTATATTGTTAGAAAAGACTTCTATTTTAAATAAATGCAGTTATTTTGAACTTTTTATTCATTTGACTTGATGTAGTAAAATAACTAAAACTGAAGTAAAAGTGTACTAAAAACTAAACAAAAAAACTAATAAATATGACAAAAACACAACAAAACTGCTAAATATAAAAATATGAAAACTATTATTTAAAAATATATTAGCATCTCAAATAAACAGATTTCAACTAGATGTTGCTTGTGTTAATTGCTCTGAAACTAAAAGTTTTGAGCATCAAAAACGTATATTGTATTGACCTGTCAACAACTGTATAATACGTCACAAACAAGATTAAATTTCTTAACATATCTCAATGCTAATCATTTAAGCTATCATGAACAAACAATGAACAATTTACTCATCTAGATTAATGTTAATTTATAAATAAAAATATATATAAAAAAATGTATGCATGAAAATTCATCTCAAGTGCCATAACATTAATCTATATACTCGCACGACCTATAGTACAGAGATTATTATGTAAACTTGGTGATTCCGCGGAATCGCCTTTTACGTAGAGTCATCTCAGAAATTACTGCATAGGCATTTTAGCAAACAGAGGGATTGTGAAGTGACAGAGAGGACTGATGTTCCCTACCTGGTTTCCTGCATAGATTTATGACAGGGAACGAGGCTCGGGTTCATAGAGAGGAAACTCTCTAGCTCCATTGATTTTACTTCCTCTCTTCTCTTTCTGGAGTCTTCTTAGAGGGGATTACAGCACTTGTTACACAGAGCTTTCAGTCCAGTTCTGGCGCATAATTAATTCTAGTGTTAGACTCACACTGCGGCCAAAAGCAGAGAAGTGGCATTACTCTGTCAGCGTGGAAGGATCTCTGATGATCGGCAAATAATTCAAATAGTGAGAGAGACAATTAATAGATTTATCAAAATGTAAGACTACCAGTATTAAAAAAAGGCATTCCCCATTTTAAGTGCTAATAAAAAAATAAACAAATAACTAAATAAATAGTCTATGATAAAAATACAAATGAGAAGCATACGATTTTAGTAATATTATAGATTAGATTTTCAAATAAATTACTTTACATCAACAACAATAATATTTACTATACTTTTATTCACCAATTTGTGGAATGCCGCAAGATAAATTATGACAGAAAGTAAGTTTGATACATTACATGCAATACCTAAAGAAAGCATAAGTGTGTGGTGGTTGTGTTTGTATGTGTGTACACCAGTCATGCATAAAATAGAGATACATAAAAATATAAAAATGTGAAATAATAGTATTTAATCAAGAATTAAAATCCAAACGTGCCTAAAAAAGGTAAACATAAAGTAATGAAAACAGTAATTTCCACATTTGTTCGTCCCAAAAGATAACTTACAACATAATTAAAGTAAAAAACCATTAATTTTTAAGTATATATTAGCGCTGTCAAAGATAAATCGCATCCAAATCGATTTTTTTTGTTCCATAATAAATGTATGTGTGTGTATATTTGTTTTGTATATATAAATACACACACATGTATTTATATATTTCAGAAAAATATGTTATGATTATATATTAAATATATTTATATATAAAATAAATTATATGAATATAAATATATATACATGTAAATATTTTTAAAATATATACTGTGTGTTTATTTATATAGACATAATAAATATACACAGTACACACATTTTATGTAAACAAAAACTATTATTTTGAATGCGATTAATCACAATTAATAGTTTGACAGCACTAATATACAGTATATACTGTATATATATATTACAGAGATGCATAAAAATACTGAATTTACATACACTGAAAAAATAGCTTTGAAACATATATACACAAGTAATTAGATAGGTGAAAAATGTAATCAAAACACAGTTGAAACTATTTTATTTACCTCTTTCAGCCACTTTTTTTTATTCCACCAATTGTGTGATATCGCCAGCAGTGAAAGACATCTGTGCTGTCATCTAAAACAGACCAGATGAAGATATCTCAATAGACAGGACAGACACTGATGCTCTCCTCCCTCTCTATGCTGCCTGAGAATTGGTGTTTTTCAGTTTTAGACACTCTCTTTGGTGTTACGATTGAGTACTTGCTGTGCACTACTGTAAAGCTACAAGGTCGAGTTGTTTTGACCTTTGACCTTTAGAAATGCAGTCTGTGTTTCATGCACTTTGGTCAGGGAGCACAAGTGTGTGTGTTTGTCTATAAGTGAATTTCGATTAGTCCTTTCACTGAGCGCCGGCTGTAATTTCCTCAGATGTAGCCTGCTGACGTATGCAGAAGAAATCAGGCTTAAACCCCAGAGGGCCGCGGTGACCCACACACCTCTGCGCACGCTTACACGTGCTGCGCATGCACAAAACAATCAACATTCTCACACACACACACACACAACAAAAAACACACAGGGAAGAAAAAACACTAATGAGATCTCAGATGTTTCTCCTCAATAGCAAGTCAGAGATCTCAATATGAACTCAAACTTTTCTCATTAAATTATCCCGAGGTCAAATCATCTGAGCTGCTATCCGCAACTATTGACTCATTTACATCAAGATATTTTAAGGGAAAATAAGCAAAAATGATTAATTTGCCTCTCTATTAAGTCTCCTGAGATCTAAAGGAGCAACTTACAAATACAACTGTTTGTTATAGTAAGCTCGGATTCATAAAATTATATCAGTGTTATTTTACTATCATTGAGAAACTATTAATGTTTGTATTAATATGTTCGAAGTAGTTGCTTTATCATTCTTTGTCATTTTAAGTCTAACGTTTTAGTCATTTTTTCATTACTGCATTTCAAGAAAGGAAGAGTTTTTGTTATATAATATATATATATAGTTTAGTTTTCTATAAAAAACCTAAATTAGACATACTATAATACAAGTTTTGATTTTAATAATGTATTCATAAATGTTGAAATTAACATGAACTGAGATCAACAAATGCTTTAGAAGTATTATCATTGTTAGTGGATGTTAACTTAGAAGTACTTGTATAAACAAATGGAAGTTATTGTAAAATGTTTCCAGTTTTACCTTAATTATATATTTTCCTTTATTTCAGCGTTATATAATACACAAAATGATTTTTAATAGGTTTAGTTAACAATAACAACACTGTAAACCCATTTTACATTATAACAGATCTATCAGGATATAATGCGATGTAAATTTGCGGGTGTTTCTAAGGTGTTTTGACGGCCCAGAGACTGAATGAAGCCACACTCAGACATTTCCTACCCAGAATGCTTAACTCTCATCTGATCTAACAGAGAGTTTATTCATATCAGCTCTGACTGGATGGGCCGCATGACATTTGGATATTTGAGGAGAGCCATCTTATCATTCCCAGGATGGAGAAAAGGGGAAACATGCAACAGCAAATGTTAAAGCACATAAAAGACACACCTGCTGTTTTGATGCTGTTATCTGGTTCATGTAATGTGTGTGTGTGTGTGTGTGTGTGTGTGTACATTTACAGCTGAGCGAACGTAGTGATTTTACCAAGGAGGCAGGAGAAAGTAATAAGTATATGTACATATTATATTATATAGTATATTAGAACTATTATATTTGTGTAGATATATAAACACATGCATAATTGAAGTATCTTTAGATAAATCATATAAGTAAATAAATAAACATTTATTTATTAAAACTATTATATAAATTGTAGTGCTGTCAAACGATTAATCGAGATCAATCGCATCCAAAATAAAAGTGTTTGATTACATAATATGTGTGTGTACTGTGTAAATTATGTATATATAAATACACACACAATATATATTTTGTAAATAGTCGTGTATACCATTTACTAATGATATTTTTATTATATCTAAAATATTTAATAAACAAACAAAATATTTTTCTTAGAAACATTGCATTGGTTTGTGTATATATATATATATATATATGATTATAATAATATATATCATAGATCACTGTATATATAATAAATATACACAGTACACAACCATATATTATGTAAACAAAACTTTTATTTTGGATGCGATTAATCATGATTAATCGTTTGACAGCACTAATATATTGTTATTTATACTTATGAGGCAAGGACAGTAAATGCTTAAATAAATTACATTTTATATATTGGATTTTTATGTTTATTTTATACATATTAATAATCTTATATAAATATATATGTCCTTATTTATCAGATGCTTCTATTAAAAGCTATTTATCCTACTAAAGACTTTAAAGAAATAAACTAAATAAAAAATGTATATTCACTCTTCTGAAAGCTGACTTAAAAGCGAACACTTGTGCTTTTCTCTTAATAAGCAGACGGTTAAACGAGAAGGACTGGGCAAATAAACAAGGGATTCATTAAAAGGTTTCTGAAAGGATAGTGTGTGATGAATGTGGCACTTTCTGAGAGCCGCTGCCTCTGTAATGATCCTCTACGGTCTGCGGCAGTCACGCTGTTCGCCCTGAACAACACGCTTCACACACACACCGATCCTGACCTCTCACACTCCATATCTGCCCACACCCGCCAGAGCTTCATAATGACGCGCAATGGAGCCATTTTTCTGCCGCCGGGCATCACAGGATTATTTACATTATAGTTAATGAACAGAGATCAGCTCATAAATAAATGTACAAATTCAAGCGGGCTGAGAGGATAGAGTCGGTTCTGGATGGAAACGTGGGTAATGGGAAACAGCAACACTTATAACAAACAAAAGTCTGACTGAAGAACATTAATGTGTGTGCTGCTGGGTGTTTGGAGGCCAGAAGATGTCAGTCACTTGTGAAATTGAGGTCGTTTCTGTCTGCAATAAGGTTAATAACAGTTACTGTCGGACTGTAGTCTGAATCTGAAACAATTACAAGTGATCATCGGGGTCAGACAGAGATGAAGCTAAACTTCACTGAGGAACTAAGATGAGGATCAGGATGGCCGTTCATCACAATACCTGGAGAAAGCCTCAGTTAGCATTTGCGTTCTTCTGGAAAAGGGCCGCTCCGGATGTACATGAGCTCTGGCAGTGAATTTTAGATGAAACCGCAGGGAAATGACGTCATGTCAACTTTCAAGGACAGCAGAAACTGTCAAATAAATAAATAAATAAATCAAATCACACTGTTAGTCTCCAAAAAGACTGTTCACTGTAACACATACAAAGACACACATTTGGATAAAAGTTTAAATAAATAAATATCTTGGACAAAGTGACCTAAAAACAAGAAATACAACCAATAACACAAGATGTGCTTAAATAATTAAATTAAATTAAATAAAGATACAAAAATAGATAAGGAAATCTAACATACCAATTGAGAAAACTACGATTTTTCAAAGAATTACATATTTATATATAATTTCAGACTATAATTATATAATGTGTTCAAGTTAATATTTAAAGACAGCAGAGAAAAAGGCTACAAAATGATTTTTTAAATACATAAATTGAGATAAAGAAAATCTTAGAAAGAAATCCTAAAATTGTGAAAAAAATTCAATTTAGACCAAGATTTAAAAAAATTATATACTAATATTTTTAACATTGAATTATATTAAAACACAAACACAACTAGATAGAAGAAAGAACAAAACAGGACGACAGACAGAGGAAGAACAGATAGAAGATGGGACAGGGAAAGAAGGTGGACAGAAAAAGACAGAAGACAGCAGTTGGACCAGGACAAAATAGACAGACAGACAGCGGGGGACAGACAGACGACAGACAGACAGTTGGACCAGACAGTCGACAGGACCTCAGACAGACAGACAGTTGGAGAGAAAGGTGGAAGAAAGACAGACAGTGGACAGAAAATAGATGAAAGACAGACAGTTGGACAGACAGACAGACAGACAGACAGATAGACAGACAGACAGACAGACAGACAGACAGTTGGACAGACAGTTGGACAGACAGACAGACAGTTGGCAGACCAAATAGAACAGCCGACAGACCCCCAGTGACAGACAAATAGACAGACAGATCAGTTGGCGGCGGACGGAAAGTTGGGATGACGGACGGACGGACCGACGGCCAGACGGACAGACCGACACAGACAGACAGACAGGAGAGAGACAGACAGACAGGTTAGAGACAGACAGACAGACAGACAGAGTGAGACAGGGACAGACAGACAGACAGACAGACGGACAGACAGACAGACAGACAGACAGACGGACAGACAGACAGACAGACAGACAGACAGATAGACAGATAGATAGATAGATAGATAGATAGATAGATAGATGGATAGATAGATAGATAGATAGATAGATAGATAGATAGATAGATAGATACACATTTTATTCATAGACAGCAGACAAAGAAAATAGGTAGACTAAATTTTGGCAAAATAAGACTGGCAAAATATTCTATAATATGAAAAATCTGTTAAAATATGTACCTCCATCTCACTTCAGAAGAAGAGACACACACGTTTTCATGAGAATTGGCACTTTCTGGGCCACAGTGACAAAAGTGTGATTATTAAAATGTATGCAATGCTCTGTTCACACTCGACAGGTTTAATGTAAATTCAGTTATCACTAGCACCTGTAAAAACCAAACTGTGTGAGCTGAAATGCACTTAAATGCTCCAAACAGGAGCGAGGAGTGTATTTAGCTGCAGTGTGAACGCGGCTGACGTGAATCAAAGCGCCGAGAGCGTCTGTGTGGATATTTCCTCAGAAAGCACTGTTCATTACTCATCATCACACAGAGTCTAACCGGCCCTCGAGCCAAACACACGGACAGAAACAAGTTCATTACTTCCACTTAAACGGGTTAGCGTCACATCGAAGCGATTGTGAATGTGTCTGAGGATTTACTGTTTTCAGGTGTGTGCGCGTCTCGTTGGTCTTCTGCTGTGAGATGTAGATGAGATCTGGATCAATCACGCTTGTGAACTCACCACGGTGTGGCATTTCTATTTTGCTCTTCTCGCTCTCTTTGCGACCATTAAGTTTGAGGTTACATCTGCCACTGCGATCCTGCAGGAAGAGGTTAAAGAATTAGGAGACATGGCAGCGTAATAACTTCATGCAGCTTCTTCCTTCATAAGCCAGTGTGAAGGAGCTGAGATACTTTCTACAAGCTGTTGTTGGCTTGACTTAACTTCATTTCCCAGATTTGCAAAAAATAAATAAATAAAACTATTTGAATTTCAAAATGTCAATTTCAAAACTAAATAAAACACTCATATAATTTAAAAATAAAAAATGATTTTACATGCTTAAAATCTTATAAAGTTTGATGTCAATTAAGAATACATAAGTGAATTCTAAAACAACATCAGACTATAATGACATAATCTGATTAAAGAATGTTGTCAATCATTACAATTAAATACATTTTAATCATAATTTTTTAAAAGTTTTTAATATATAAAGTTGATCCACTTTATTTACTCACGATTTTTCAAAGAAACGAAATTAAATACTGTTTCTTTTTAATTAATATTTAGGTAATCATTTAAATACTTTTACTCAAAAAACCACACATAGACTTAAAAATAAACTCTATATTTTCAGAATAAATGATTTAAATGATGTATTTAAATTATTAGTATCTTCCCACGCTTTCCCCCCGGGGGGGGGGGGGCCCGGCCAAAAAAAAAACAAAAAAAAAGCAGCTTGTTCTGTCCTAAATCCTGGGGTTACGGTCCACTGGGAACAAGAGTGACGGAGAAACCTGCACTCATAGAAACAACATCCTCTGCAGGTTCAGCGTTCGTATCCCTGAAATTCACTACGCCAGAATTAAGAGTCTGCTAATGCAACCACAATGGCCAGTCTACAATTCCTTATCTTCGTTGAAACACAGCCGACTAACAAAACACGTCTGAAGTCAAAAGGAGTGAACAGACGTAAAAAAAAAACCCAAAAAGACAAAAAAACCCCCAAAAGCTGGCGTACAGACAGACAGACAGAAATACACACACACACACACCACCTACACACACACACACACGAACTGACAACAGACGAAGAAGGAACATACCTAACACACACACCACCCACACACACACACACACAACAGCAGACATACGGACAGATGGACAGACAGACAGACACACACACACAAACACACACGCACTGCCAGACGACGACGGACGGTAGGTGACAAGACAGACCAAGACAGCAGACACACCACAACACCCACCACACCACACACACACAGAATGGACCAGACCAGAGACAGACAGTAAGGACATACAGAACACACACAACACACCCACCACACAGATGGAACCAAGATCTACAGACAGAAGGACATCATACACACACACACACACATCACAGACCTACAGACGGACAGATGGACTATAGACATACCAGATGGACGACAGAGACAGATGGCCCAGATAGACAAACACACACACACGGACAGACAAACAGACATACGGACGGACGGACAGACAGACAGACAGGACCCAGCCACAACACACACAGACCGGACAAGACAGACAGACAGAGGACTACAGACACACACTCCACACCCCCCCCCCAAAACCCCCAAAAAAAACCCCCCCCAAATTAAAAAAAAAACCCCCCAGGGAAAAAAAAAAAAAAAAAAACAGACAGACAGACAGACATACAGACAGAATGGCCAAACGCACACACACCACTAGCCTTATATTTGGAAGAAGACGAACATAAAGACAACGACACACCAACCACACACACACACAACACAGACGGACAAATACCAGACTACAGAATGACATACAGACACACACACACCCCACAAAGACTACATACGGCCAGATAGACAGACGAAACATATGGACAGACATACATGACACGACCCACCCAGCTGACATACAGACACGTACTGAACTTAAGAGACCAGAAGGTACACCCACACACACACACCACACACACCCCCACCCACACACACAAACACACACAAAAACACACACACACACACACACACAGACATACACACACACACAGACAGACAGACATACACACACACACACACACACAATTAACATACACACAGACAAGGAACAGCAGACACACACACACACAGACAGATGACAAACAGACAGAAGGACAGACACACACACACGGACGGACAGACAGACACACATTTCTTATTATTGCACTATAAAAGTATTTTTTTTTAAATCTTTATTATAATTATAAAACATTTATAACATAACAAAATTATACATTATAACTAACATGAGTATTATTATACCTTTTTTCATTTAAATTACACAAATTAAAAACATTAATAATAATCAACTCAAAATATTTTTTCCTTTTATTTAAATTCAAAAATGGGTCAAAGGATTTCATAGATTCATAATAAAATTATATAATAATAAAACAAATTGATTCCCATCAAACTATTTGTATTCTTTAAATTTAATATTTAAAACAAATAAATATATTTTATTACTTTACTGTACACATATTATTATTATTAGTATTATAAATGGGTTTTTTCCCAGTAGTATAAAGGCCCGCTATGACTGCAGCACTGAAGTCTCAGTAAGTCTGTGTCTGTCCCTCTGTTGGGCTGTGCTCCAGATTCTGGCCAGGCTGTCCTGAGCACTTCATCTCTCTCCAGCTGACACCGAGCGAGTATGACAGACTCCTGGCCCCATCCGGGCCTCTGCTCAACCTCTGCTCTCCGCACCAGATGGTTACATGTGTTCGGCTTTAGCGTTTGGCCTTCAGTTCGCTTACTTCCACCTACATTCGCCCCCACCACGATCGGTCTGGAACAGTGATACATCTCGCACCAAGAGCAGATCATCGTGGCGTAGCATAGCAGACATGTTGGAGCACTGGGAGAAATAATGATAAAAACTGATTATAAGTCTATTACGGCCACTCTGCAGGGCTGCAAGCCGAGCCGGGGAAGTGGAATCCCATTATCTAAGATGTCTGGATAATGGATTTTGCGTGAGGGGCTTTTTCTGGCATGGGGTATTGAGTGTTAGGAATATTATCTTCATGAAGCCTGTAATGATACCTGTGGGCTGGGCAATATGGGAGGAAGAAACTCATCGAGGAGATGCCATCGACGCAAGTCGCTCAGCGTCTTGGCTTTCTGTCACTCTCTCTCGATTCTCACTCTCCTCACCTGCTGTTATAAAAAGAGCGCTATTGTCAACATCACTTCGGTGTTGCGTAGCCAACAGTTTTAGTTCTTGCAAATGAATGTGATTGCAAATTACCAACAGAAACGGGTACAAAACAGGTGAGAGTGTGACACAGATGTCAGATGTCTTGACTGTTTAATATCAAGCACGCAAGCTCCAAAAGGTTAGTTTCAAACTCATTTTAAACACTTTATGTACAGTAGGAGAAACACGAAAAGTGCTAAGCTACAGATGCAATAGTTTTTTTAAAGAAATAGTTCACGTAAAGATGACATTTGCTGAAAATGTACTCACCCTCAGGCCATCCAAGATGTAGATGAGTTTGTTTCTTCATTGGAACAGACTTGGAGAAATGCAGCATTGCATCACTTGCTCACCAATGGATCCTCTACAGTGACTGGGTGCCGTCAGAATGAGTCCAAACAGCTGATAAAAACTTCACAATAATCCACAAGTCTCCCACCACTCCCGTCACCCTCATTTAACGTCTTGAGAAGCCAAAAGCTGCGTGTTTGTAAGAAACAAATGCATCTTTAAGATGTTTTTAACTTCAAACTGTTAATATTATAATATTGTATACATTGTAACATATTACAATATTATAAAATCCATAATTTTGCTTTCTCCAGTGAAAAATCAATCGCATTTGAATCGGAGGAGAAATATGCACGATCAAGCCCAGTTTCCAATAAAACATTTAAAAACATTATAAAACTAGCCCCTATGTAGGTAGACATTGAGTGTGAGAAGTGGACATTAAAGGTTCATAGAAATGTTAGCTAAAAAATAACATTATTTTTTGTATTTGGTGTAATGAAATGTTTATGCGGTTTTAGGTTAAAAACATTATTTTCCACATACTGTAACATTATTGTTTCTTCTCCTCTATGCCCCGCCTTTCTGAAACGCGTCGATTTTTACAAAAGCTCATCGGTCTGAAAAAGCGAGGTGTGCTGTGTTTGGCCAGCTATCCAGTGCGTTGTGAATTCCTCAAGCGTGTGACGGAAATTTTACACCCCTCACCATACTGTGATGCCTGTCCCGGCCGGAGCAAAGAGACAAAAACAATAAAACACATTACAAACGAGGCATTTTTTGCATCCAGTTCCGGATTCTATGTCCATTAAAACTGTCCTTTTTACGCATGCATCGCGGCGGCAATGCACAACAATACAGGACGCCTTCTTTCTTTGCCTGAACATTGGGTGGCTTTAATGCAATCTCCCTTCCCCATAGGGCGGTAGACATGTGGGGGCGTGTTTAACTAGCTTTTTAGGGGTGCGTGGCGGAGTCTTAACTTTGATAAATAATATCTCTTTGGTTTTTAGACTTTAGTCTTTGCAACTTCATTGGAATCTCATCTATTCACGAACAGCTTGTAACACTCCAAAGAGAAAGGAAAACTTGAAATCGCATCATACGACCCCTTTAAGGATTATGGACTATTTTTGCCAGAAGCAACAGTTTGAAGTGTAAAAAAATATATATATTTTAAAACGTCTTAATGATGGATTTGTTTCTTACAAACACGTAGCTTTTCACTTCACAGGATATTAACTGATGTTCTGGAGTGGTGTGGATTATTGTGATGTTTTTATCAGCTGTTTGGACTCTCATTCTGACGGCACCCATTCACTGCAGAAGATCCAAGTGATGTAATGCTACATTTCTCCAAAGAAATCTAAAGAAAACTGGTTTCTGTACAATTTGTATCACATCTCGTATTACACATTTAATCTGTGATCAGCTTTTCAAATGCTATGGCCAGTTGTGTATAGTCCACCAGTACCATCAGAGCATTTATCAACAGGTAAACCCACTATAATCAAAAAGCAAGGCATTAGACGGCAGCATAATCATGCTGTCGACCTTTAACAACAGTCTTCACACCATGAGAGTGCCAGTGAGGCTTTAAAATGCATCTGTGAGAAGTATTTGCAGCGCTCACATCTCCTTGTGTCACTCTTTTCGAGTAACTAACACAGCAACTTGACTGCGTAAGCCATTACCTGCAGTCTTTGGTCTCTGGCCAATACATTAAATCTGAATTACACGTCTGCAGACTGAAGGATTCCCGCGGCGAGCTGCCAGTAAACAAACAAAGAAGCCTTGCTGTTTACTCGGTTGCTGGCATTTACACACTCGCCTAAAAACACAGTCTGATCTGTATTTCTGTCTAATGTCCCAGTTAAATTATCTTATAATCATATAAACTGGAAAAATTACTTTTGAAGCAGTTTATTGCATGAGATATTATGACATTCAAAATTGAACTGAGAAAGCCGTTTTAATTTCAACTTCAGTTCATGAATTTTAATTGAGGTGGAAAACTCTAAAATGGAATATAAGGAAACAGAATTAAGCTTATTGAAATGTAAAGAAATGTGATTATTTTTGTACTAGAAAAGCAAAAACTGTCCATTTTAAATGTTGGCTTTTGTTCTAAAGTTAGAAAACAGCTTAAAGTGTCTTAAAGTTGGTCTTGTTTGTAAGTATAAAAGTAGTTTATCATGTATCTATATTTTTTAAAAAAAAGACTAGGGCTGTCAAACAATTAATTGTGATTAAATGCATCCATAATAAAGTTTTGTGTACCGTGTATATTTATTATTATAATAAATCAAAATAATATAACTAAATAATAAATAATCAATAATGTTTATAATAATATATATATATATATATATACTATATATACCATGCAATGTAAATGTTAAGACAATGTTATATGGTCTGTATAATATTATACTATATACATACATACATTTTTTTAAATTATATACATGTATGTGTGTATTTATATATACATAATACATATACACAGTACACACACATGTACTATGTAAACAGGATTGGTTTTTTCTTGGATGCGATTAATCACGATTAATCGTTTGACAGCCCTAAAAATTATTAAAAGTAAAACAGTCAAAAAACACCTGTTCACTGATTTAAAAAAAGTTAAAGCTGCAAGTAAAACAGATTATTGTAGTACATTTTACAAGAAAATACCCCTTTGAGTTTTTTTCTACAAATCAATTTCCACTTTTGTTCTTTTCTTTTGTATCCTCTTGTTTTGTTGAATTTACTATCGCAAGTTCTGTGTGAAAATTGTTTCTGCACCATTTTCCGTGTGTAGACCCTATTAATTAAAACACATTTTTTGCAATGCAACATGTAAAAAGATGAACAAACAAACACTAAACACGGAGTTACTTCTGGTATGGGGTTTACTCTGAATTTTCACCCAGAAATTTCTAGTGAATTGCACAAATAATTACAAGTCTGCAGGCTGAAGGATTCCAACAGCAAACTGCCAGTAAACAAAGAGGCCTTTACTCAGTTTACACACTCAGCTAAAAGCACACAGTTTGACCTGTAATTGACAAGTGCTTCAATCAGCGCAGTGCTGAACCTGAGGCTGCTCGTTCTGAAGCATGCAATCGTGTGTGCTTTGTTTTAATGTCTCCCTCCATCACCGAGGCCACAGTGAGTCACAGACATCGTCTTCCCGCCGAACACGCGGTGCATGGTAAAGCGCGCTACACGCGTGCCGTTCCGTGTCACTGGCTCCGTACAGAGGTTTATGGCTTGGGGGGGGGGGGGGGGGGGGGCCGGGCTCATACATAAATGCCATGCTCTAAGAAATGTGGACCACGTTTAAACATTTGCCCTCTTTTACTGGCAATGCCTTACAGGCGACCCGACCGCCCTGACGGGATACAAGCTGCGCGAGCATCATTGCTTTCATTACAGGCAGTTTGCATCATGCTCCGTGGCATCCCGTAATGCCCTGCGTTGGCGTCTCAATTCACTGAAATGAGTCTCGCTACATTTTTAAGGTGTGCAACGCTGGCCGGGATGCGTGCACAAAGGCACAAAGCGAACGTGACATTCAAAACCGGTCTGTAGGGGTTTTATTGAAATCTAAGTGTCAGGTCCGGAGAACTCATACTGATGGGACTCAGTTTAGAAAGTTTAGCAGAGAAAAAAAGAGAGATAGATTGTGTTGCAAAACCTAGTGAGTGACCTACATAGACAGCATTACATTACATAGACTACATTTTACATTTACTCTTATGCATTTGGCATATGTTTTTATCCAAATTGACTCAGCTACATCGCATTCAGGGTTTACATTTGATTAGTTCATGCATTCTGTAGGAATCGAGCCTATGAGG
Organism: Sinocyclocheilus anophthalmus; assembly: GCA_018155175.1. NCBI lineage: Eukaryota > Metazoa > Chordata > Actinopteri > Cypriniformes > Cyprinidae > Sinocyclocheilus > Sinocyclocheilus anophthalmus. Next base: position 157,361 of record JADLZN010004544.1, read on the forward strand.
TTGGAGTTGCTAGTATCATTCTTTATTGCTTTTTAACATACAAAGTCAGACACCAGGATTTTCCAACATTAAGCCAAATTGTTACGCAACATCCAGTGAATCTTTTGCATTAAGACAATCACAGCATGCATTGCAACAAACATTCACAAACATTTAACTTACACTGCAAAACAATCTAATTTTTAAGTATATTTGGATAGCAGTTGTTCAGTTGAAATATCTAAAAATCTGCCAAACCAGAAAAACGTAGTTTATAACGCTTACTTATAAAGCAATTTATTGCATATGATATTATGACATTCAGAACTGAATGGAGAAAACTTTTTAAACTTCAACCGAGGTAGCAGACTTAAAATTCAGTGCAAGGAAGTGGAATTAAAATGAAATGAAATGGAAAGAAATTCATATAACTGTAAAAGGTCTTTCAATGTTGACTTAACAAATCTTTGTTTGAAAGTTTAAAAAAGCCTAAAACACCTTAAAGTTTAACCAGAATTTTTAACTGGAAAAATAATTTTGAACAGAAAAAAAACTATCAACTTGAAATACTGACTTTTTAAAACAATGAAAGATAAAAGCTTAAAAGACCTTAAAGTTTGATGGTTTACAGATGCAAACTTTTACAATGAGTTTTCAGATTATACCTTTAATACAAGTGTATTTTGTTTGGTTTGTAAGTGTAAACAAGTGTAAAATTCTACACGTGACAATACATATTTAAAAAATAACAATGTATGAAAACGCATTGTAGCATCTTATCAGTTTATTTCATATACAGTGGGTACGGAAAGTATTCAGACTCCCTTAAATTGTGCACTCTTTGTTATATTGCAGCCATTTGCTAAAATCATTTAAGTTAATTTTTTTTTCCTCATTAATGTACACACCGCCCCCCATATTGACAGAAAAACCCAGAATTGTTACATTTTTTGCTGATTTATTAAAAAAGAAAAAATGAAAAACTGAAATATCACATGGTCCTGAGTATTCAGACACTTTGCTGTGACACTCACATATTTAACTCAGGTTTTGTCCATTTCTTCTGATCATCCTTGAGATGGTTCCTCACCTTCATTTGAGTCCAGCTGTGTTTTGATTATACTGATTGGACTTGATTAGGAAAGCCACACACCTGTCTATATAAGACCTTACAGCTCACAGTGCATGTCAGAGCAAATGAGAATCATGAGGTCAAAGGAACTGCCTGAAGAGCTCAGAGACAGAATTGTGCAAGGCACAGATCTGTCCAAGGTTACAAAAATATTTCTGCTGCACTTAAGGTTCCTAAGAGCACAGTTGCCTCCATAATCCTTAAATGGAAGATTTTTGGGACGACCAGAACCCTTCCTAGAGTTGTCCGTCCGGCCAAACTGAGCTATCGGGGGAGCAGAGCCTTGGTGAGAGAGGTAAAGAAGTACCCAAAGATCACTGTGGCTGAGCTTTAGAGATGCAGTCGGGAGATGGGAGAAGTTGTAGAAAGTCAACCATCACGGCAGCCCTCCACCAGTCAGGGCTTTACGGAAGCCTCTCCTCAGTGCAAGACACATGAAAGCCCGCATGGAGTTTGCTAAAAAAAACACCTGAAGGACTCCAAGATGGTGAGAAATAAGATTCTCTGGTCTGATGAGACCAAGATAGAACTTTTTTTGGCCTTAATTCTAAGTGGTATGTGTGTAGAAAACCAGGCACTGCTCATCACTTGTCTAATACAGTCCCAACAGTGAAGCCTGGTGGTGGCAGCATCATGCTGAGGGGGTGTTTTTCAGCTGCAAGGACAGGACGACTGGTTGCAATCGTGGGAAAGATGAATGCGGCCAAGTACAAGGGATATCCTGGACGAAAACCTTCTCAGAGTGCTCAGGACCTCAGACTGGCCGAAGGTTTACCTTCCAACAAGACAATGACCCTAAGCACACAGCTAAAATAACGAAGGAGTGGCTTCACAACAACTCTGTGACTGTTCTTGAATGGCCCAGCCAGAGCCCTGACTTAAACCCATTTGAGCATCTCTGGAGAGACCTAAAAAGGCTGTCCACCAACGTTTACCATCCAACCTGACCGAACTGGAGAGGATCTGCAAGGAGGATGGCAGAGGATCCCCAAATCCGTTTTGAAAAACTTGTTGCATCTTTCCCAAAGACTCATGGCTGTATTAGATCAAATGGGTGCTTCTACTAAATACTGAGCAAGGGGTCTGAATACTTAGGACCATGTGAAATATCAGTTTTTCTTTTTTAATAAATCTGCAAAAAAGTCAAACATTCGGTGTTTTTTTTGTCAATATGGTGTGCTGTGTGTACATTAATGAGGAAATAATTTTTTTTAAATGATTTTAGCAAATGGCTGCAATCTAACAAAGAGTGAAAATTTTAAAGGGGTCTGAATACTTTCTGTACCCACAGTATATATACCCCGGTTTTCCACACAGACGAGGCTTAAGCCTAATCCCACACTAAAATCTAAGTCTGAGCTGTTTCAACTGAAAGAAACTTTCAGTTGAAACCAGCCCCCCCCAGAAAAAAAAGTCATGAAAACAAATGTTTACAGACCTACCAAAAAACTAAGTTATTATTACGATTTACCTATATATATTTTATTTTTGTTTCCAGTGCAATACTTAAAATAATTAACAAATAAATATTCAACTGATTTTTGTGCACATACTTTAAAAATAAATTAATTTGGTGCAAGATTTACTTCAAAGCTATATTTCACAGTTATTTACAAAGAAACAGCAAGTAACATTAAATTAAACATGAAATTTAGAAAGACTAAAAAAGTAGAAATCTTTATTTACAACTTTGAAAAATGTTTCAATTTAATCTTCGTATACACTTGTTAGGAGAATAATGTTTTTAGCTTAGCAACATGATCACTTTAAAATGTTGAGAGTTAAGTCTCGTGTTTTAAGTGAGGAGTGTGATTTGTGTGCTGTGCTGAGTTGTTGTCTATTTAGAGCGTTACAAATCAGTTCCTCAATTTTAGGATATTTAGCATGTTGCCTTAGAATTTAGACAGCAAGGAAGCTCCCTAGGTCTTGAAACTAAGTGAATAAGAGACCCAGATGCATGCTGGGAAGAGCGCTGGCGTGCTCAGAAAGCTCATTACAGATTTCGAGGAGCTCAGGGGCCTAATTAACACCAGCTCAATTCCTACCTGTGCCCAAAAACACTGGGCTGTCGTTTTTCATTATTAATTCTCTATCAGCGGCTGACCGTCAGTCAGGCCAGAATCACAGATCTCCAGGCTTCATGGGCATGAATATTAATCCTCACCTCTGTCATTTGGGTACCCGGCGTCGACCCCTTCAGACAGGGCAGCTTTCTCCGGAGGACCCCAAAGCTCTCGTCGCAAATGACCTTTAACCCTCGGCTTCGTTCCCGTACGCTTTAGCAGGTCCCCGAGCGAACCGCCGCAAAACCTTGCGAGATGGACGGCTCACATGACGTGTCCAGCGGACGATTTCACTCAAAACCTTTCACGGATGCAGAATAGTTTTGAATTAGTTCATGCACTCCCTGGTAATCAAACCCGTGTCCTTGAAGTTGCTAGCATCATGCTTTTACTGTATGATTTTTAAGATATTTTAACATTATTCTGCCTTCTAAGAAGTCGAGTTTTAAAGCAACATCAAATCAATATTTAGCATATAAGGCAATCCCAGAATGCACTGCAACAAACATTCCCAAACATTTCATTAACACAGCAGAAAATCCTATACCCTATTTATTTTTGCTTAAATTTTCGTTAAAAAACTCCTTTAAACCAGAGAAATCTTTTAAATTTAAATTTCTGAATTTTAATTAAGGGTACAAAAGTCTAATTTGAATGCAAGGAAGCAGAATCAATTAATGTAACTATAATTTGCTTAACTAGAAAAACAACATTTGTCAACTTTAAATGTTTTTTGAAAGTTTATAAAAAGCTTAAAAGGCCTTAAAGTTTGAAGGTTTAGCCGATAGGCTTCAACCTTTCAAAATGATTTCTCATAGATTACTCTGGTTTGTAAGTATAAACGAGAAAAAAAAAATCTAACTACAATGCATGAAAACACATTGAAGCTTATCGGTATATTGCATATGATTATGACATTCAGAACTGAATTGAAAAAGTTTGTTCCTGAATTTTAATTTAAATAGAACACTCAATTAAAGTAGAATTAAAATAAATTTAATTTTAAAGAAATGCAATTAAATTTTAGCTAGAAAAGCTAAATTTGTTGGCTTTTTTGAAAGTAAAAACAAAAAATCTTAAAAGGTCTTAAAGTTTGAAGATTTAAAGTTTTCAAACTTTCAAAATGATTTTTCACAGATTGTATCTTTAATACAAGTTTTAATTTGTTGTAGCTTGTAAGTATAAAATCTGCAGGTGCAGTAAGATAAAATACATATTCAAAATACAATTTGCGAAAAAAACAAGAACGTTTTTTTTTTTTTTTTTTTTATTGTTTGTTTTTTTTTTTTTAACTGTGACTTATTAAAATTGAAAAATGTTAAATTTCAAATCAGTTCCAAAAAGAGGTAGATAAATAAAATTTGAGTGCAAGAAAGCAGAATTAAAATAAATAAAATAATTACATTTGTAAACATAATTTTAACTAGAAAAAAAATTATCAACATTAAATGTTGACTTTATAAAGACTTGTCTGAAAATGTAAGAAAAAAAAACATAAAAGGCCTTCATGTTTGAAGGTTTATAAGTTCACACATTCAAAATGATTTTTCATAGACTGCGTCTTTAAAACAGCTATATTTTGTCTGGATTGTAAATATAAACAAGTAAAAAATCTACAGGTGCAGTAAGACAAAATGTGAGTTTTCAAAAATGTTTTGAGTTCATAATAAACAAACTCATATATACATTTGAACTAGAAAAGCTAAATTTGTCGACTGACATTCAGAACTGAAAGTCTTTTAAATTTCAATTCAGTGCCTAAATTGAAGGTAGCAAACTTTAATTTGGATGAAAGGAATTAAAGGGGTCATATGATGCGATTTCAAGTTGTCCTTTCTCTTTGGAGTGTTACAAGCTCTTGGTGCATAAAGAAGATAAATTTGCAAAGACTAAAGTCTCAAAACCAGAAGAGATAATCTTATAAAAGTTAAGAGTCAACCACGCCTACATAAAACTGCTCGTTCTAACATGCCCCCACGTCTACCTCACTATGTGGGAAGATTTGCATAACGCCGCCCAAATGTTCACAGGCAAATAAGAAAGAAAGTGTAACCTTTTATTCTCGCTGTAGTATTGTTGTTGCCGTGTTTTTCGTTGTGAAATCTAAACTACTTTGTTTGGTCTTACCAAAAGCGACATACCCTCACCATCTGCCTAGACTGATCCGTGCTGTCGTAGCTGGCGGAAATACCCTAACAATTTCGTGTGGATCACCGGACATCGCCTTTCACAGTTGAACGAAGCGATCCAGACCCGGGGTCGGCGACATGTTGTTGACCGCAGCCCTCCCAGCCCGCGGCCGTGCCGTACTCACAAAGGAGCTAGAGCCCCCATTCCACTCACTAGTCAACCCTCAAAAAGAAAAAAAGAGTGTGTGAAACGCTAGTTACACATTTTACTGTTTCCTGAACCTGCAGTTCTGCATAGCCTACAATGGGTCTGTGCTCAAAGGCTGTTCTATAAAGTGGGGCAGTTCCAACTTTGCAAGGACAGTCTGGCGCTTCTGACTCACAGCCTCCGTAAGTCAATTTTTTTGTTTTTTTTTTTTTTTCATTTCATACTTTTTTGTTTAAAGAACAAACACACAAAAAACAGATTTGCCACTGATGATTCAATGTGCAGTTTGAGCATGTACGAGTTGCACTTGTTGTTTGTCCGTTTCTTCTCCGTCACAAATGCAGGACATGGCTTTAATGGGTTACGCATGCACATGCAACGCGTAAAAGACAGTTTAAGTCATTATAATTAGTAATTATGTCCCCACTGGATGCAACAAATGACTCCTTTTTTTGGTTTTGTCTCGTCCCGGTAGATGGCATCACAGTATGTTAAGGGGCGTAACATTTCCGTCTCACGCTTGAGATATTCAGCCAATCACAATGCACTGGATAGCTGACCTTGCTTTTCAGACCGATGAGCTTTGTAAAAATCGACGCGTTTCAGAAAGGTTGGACCAATAGTACCACATCTGTACAGTATTGGACAACCTTTTTTTTTTTTTTTTTTAAATCTTAAACCATAATCACATTGCATTACACCAAATACACAACATAATGTTCTTTTTAGCAACGTCATATGACCCCTTTAAAATAACTAAAATTTAAAGAAATTCATGTAACTATATTCTTTACCTCGGAAAGCACAAATTGTTGGCTTTACAAAGCCATGTTTGAAAGTTAAAAGGCCTTAAAATTTGGAAGTTTATAATCTTCAAATGTTCAAAATGAATTTTCATGAATCGTATCTTCAATACACAAAACTCTGACCTTTAACCCCTTAAAAGTTCCCCTGCAAACGCAGAACACAAACTACAGTTTTCTTCCCAACCCGCAACAGTACCAGGAAATTCGTAGATTTCCACTCACATCAGGAGTTTAGTTTCCGTGAGTTTTCTTGGCGAAAGTCGGGAGAAGCCTCGCTGCTTAAACCTGCCGGTATGCATTAAACATAGAATTGGCAGAGGGAATGATGGGATACTTCGTTGCATGGGTGCTGTGAGTCTTTCATTACCTGAGCTGTGAGAAATCTAATCGACAGCCCCTCCATCTCGACGGGCGCCCGTCCATTCACCGCCCCACTGCTCCGGCTGAATGCGACCCCCGGTAGGCCGTTCTCTCCTCCATTCTTGGCTTCATTCGCTCTGTTTCCTTCTCTCCTGGCCTTTGGCGGGTCCATTGAGTTCCCAGCTGCCCTTTAGAGTAGTTCTCCGTCTCTTTCTCTCCTCGTGCATCTCTTGCTGTGCTTTCCGTGACCTTGCTGTACAGCGCCGTCCGGAGACCTCCCTGGGCCAAAAACAGTAACGCCAACCCTGCACTCTCTTGCGGAAAAAGATCCTAAAGTCGTTTTCGCGGTCGGCCTTGCTACACAGCTACTAGTGCACCCCCTGAATCGAGACCTTTCGTTCGTTTTAACGGCAAATTTATACTTGGAAAATTTTGCCTCGACAACTCGCACACATTATCCTCGCCGAGCGCCCATTCCAATCCTCCGTCTACAATGCTCGCTCTGAGATGAGGTCTACTGTAATCACACTTCGATGTGCTCATCCTGCAGTGTGGACACGATCCTCTGAGTGCCTGGGTTGCCGTCCAAATGTAGAAGGTCCCACGTCCACTGAACTGTGCTGCCACACTGTTCGCGGTGTGTCGGTTCTGTTAAAATACTAGCTCCACACCACAATCCTGGTAACTACGTGGCGCGGTTCGAGCCGCCTTTCTCTCTCTTACCGCCTTCCCACGCGTGTCCCAACCAGCCCCGGGTGTGCGTGGGTTCATAAAAGAGTGTCCTACTGTGTGACAACAGTACATACGCCTGTGCTTCCTTTTACGTCACATCAAAAAGCGCTCGCGGGGGCCCCGGTTTAGAACTGTTTTGGCTTGTAAATGGTGTTTGATCTGTGCAATTTTTCGCTCTTCTCCTGATTTTTCCCCCCCAGACCAATACTTTAAACTTTTTTTTTTTTTTTTTTTTTTGTTTTTTTTTTTATTTTTTTTATTTTTTTTTTTTTTTTTTTTTTTTTTTTTGTACTGGAGAAGCATACTCTGATAGAGGACTCGTCATTTAGCCAAGAAAGCTTTTTCACGTGAACACAAAAAAATTTCATTTAACTTAATAGAATGGACTGGGTGGTGGCGGATTATTTTTTTTTTTTTGTTTTTGTTTTTGTTGTTTTTATCAGCTGTTTGGACTCTCATTCTGACGGCACCCATTCACTGCAGAGCATCCATTGGGGAGCAAGTGATGGGAAAAAAGTAAAAAAAAAATAAAAAAAAAAGGTTCCAAAAGAAGGTTTTCAGTGATGCAATAGAAGAACAATTTTGTTTCATTTAGTGTTATGTTCTTAAAAGAACCCTTTTTCAGGGTGAAGAATCATCTAAAGAACCTTTTGTGGAATAGAAAGATACATGGATGTTAAGATTCCGCGTTCCCTGCATGGATCCATCAATTCCAATTAAGAACCTTTATTTTTAAGAGTGTGCCAAATGCAACTATAATAGGTGAGGGCTTGTGGTGTGTGATTGTCCTAACATACAGGTGTTTAGGGTCTATTTATGCATTTTGAAATTCAATAGATTATGTCAAACAACCTGAAAGAAGTACACAGTTTAATTCTGGTTGATCTTTTGCAAAGCTTTTATTTGGGTGCGCACTTTTGATGATAAGGAACTAAAACAGTGCGTTTGATTGTAAAATATACACGTAAACCGCAACTAACACATTATATATTGCCATTGAACTGTTCAACAGACCAGCTTTTAAAAAAAAGTTCACAGGTGCGAGCGAGGTCTTTCGTCAGAAGTAGATGTCCACACACAGCAGTCTGTGTTCCAATCAAACAGCACTGCGTCCAGGTGCCAACTAGACCTTGTTTAAACTTGGCCGGAGAGCCAAATCACTTTCCTGTCAAGTCTCTTTCTCACAGCAAAAGCTGCTGGATCATCTGCCAACAATGTTCAATGTTCCTCACACATACAGCACTGCACGCCGTTTAGAAATGAAGACAAAAGATCTGCTCCGAATCTAAGAGCTGCCTTGCTGTCAACCATCAAGACTTATTCATTTATTATTAAAAACAATTGTTGTAAATCATTTTTTAGTATACATACTCTATCGTTCAAAAGTTTGGAGTCAGTATTCGTAATGAAAAAATTAATACTTTTATTTCCTCACGGATGCATTGATGAAAAGTGACGACGAAGACATTGATAATGTTACAAAAGGTTTCTATTTCAAATAAATGCTGTTCCTTTGAACTTTCTGTTCATCAAAGAATCCTAAACAAAATATATCAGGGTTTCCACAAAAATATGAAGCAGCACAACTGTTTTCAACATTGATAATAATAAGTGTTTCTTGAGCAGCAAATCAGTATATTAGAATGATTTCTGAAAGATCATGTGACACTGAAGACTGGAGTAATGATGCTGAAAATTCAGCTTTGCATCACAGAAGTAAATTGTTTTAACATATATTCACATCGAAAACAACTATTTGAAATTGCAATAATATTTCACAATTTTAATATTTTAATTGTATTTTTTAGATCAAATAAATGTGAGCACAAGAGAATTCTTTAAAAAACAAAAAATCTTTACAGACCCCAAATTTTTCAATGTTAGTCTAAGTACATATCTATACATTCATAATTGTATGCATTTATACTCATTTTATCCGAATAATTTTCAGTATACCATTTCTAGTCATATCATTTAAACTACGTAATCTGTATTTCTGATACTTGTGATTGAGTTTTCCTCAGCAAGTCGAATAAAGTCAACTTCCTTCTAAACATCTTATTACATTCATTTGTCTAAAAATAACAACACAAACCTGACAAATAGCACTTTGGTTTGAATTAAATTCCGATTAACAAAGCTAATTTTGACTCGGATGCACCTAACTTCCAAAATACAAGAGTTCATGAGCCACTCAGAAATAAAAAAAACGCTCCAAGAATATCTGAATCACATTAAAAACACATTAAAGTTGCCGGGATGAAGACTTACTTCACACAAACACATTATGTCTTCCTTTTTTGGCAGTGGTGATTTTCTGCTGAGGGCACCGTCTGGTAACAGCCGCTCATCAACACCCAAGGCACAAATAGAGGCAGCCAGCTGTGGAAGCTCTCACATCACTTCCTGCAGTCAGTCGGGCTCCGATCGACTCGCTCCCGCCTGCCTGTGAACGCAAGACTGTGATAGATATGCATTGCTCTTTTTAGAAGACTTCACAGCCTGTGAGGGTATGAGCTGACTTTTTAAGAAAGCACATAGCTGAAGTGTTCAGTAATGAGGACTGAACCTGTGAATATTACATTAATATTAATATTACATTAATGATACGCTTTAGTCACTGATTTTGGTGTGAACCAAACTAGTCTGTTTTCTGAAGTTAATGGACTGTACTGTAAAATGTACAAAAAAACTGGTAAAATCATTGTTGAAATATATATAAACTGTCCTAAATGATTCACTTAAGAGGGTACTACTGTAAATTAAACATTTATTGTAAATAAACAAAAGATTATTAGTATGTTTTATAAGAAAATACTTTTTCAGTTTTTCTGCTTCAAAATAATTAATGTTTAATGATACTTGGTGCTTCTTTGTAATTATTTGTGAAATTTACTAGCAGTTTCTCAGTGAAAATAGTTTCAAAGTAAATTCTTACACCATTTTTTACCAAGTGTAGTGAGTGGAATGAGAAAGGCATTGACTGTATAATCTGTGCACAGAGGACAGTGGTTCATTTCTGAAGGACCTGAAAGTGAGCCGTGGATCCTGAAAGCGTGTGTGTAGGTTGATCTGGCTCCAGAATAAACTGTGTTGTTGTAAAGTGCTGCGTTCACCAGCGAGTCTCTGTGGTCTTTCAGCCTTCACCCGTTTTCTCCGCTTAATGAGCTTCACTCACTATTGACGGCATTCAGCAGAAAAAAACCCTTTTAATAATTTGTGCTGTTGAGAACGGCCTAGCAGAGCACTTTCTCTGACATTCTGCTGATGGAACGACATCCAGAAATGCTTATGATTACAAAAACCTTGTTTGACTCCTCCCACTTCGCCAATATTAGCACGGCTAAAATCTATAAATAAGAAAAAAAAGCATGGTTCGGAAATAAATAAGCAGCAGCTTCATTCTCTCCAGGTGTTTTGCATCACTTAACACACATTTGCAATTGCAATACACCCTGTTTGGCACACGGGAATGAGGCGTTTGGTGTCAGAAGAGCTGCGAGAGAAACTCAGGTGCCCAGTCCATGGCGGTTTGGGCCACAGCCAGCGCCGCCGCTCCTAACGTGGCCGACAGACCCCACACTGCCATTTTGATGAGTTGGTTAGTGCTTGCTGGCTGGGTGCTCATGGGAAGGGCTAGCTGGTTTTCATGCCGATTTTCAAGTTGTTGACGAAGGACGGAGTCGGGCCGCTGCCTCAGCGTGGACGTCTGGAAGTCTGTGAAGGTGCTGATGGCGATTCTGAGAAGAGAAACGGAGAAACAGAAAGCAGTTACTTTAGTATCACTACTATTTTATCTTAATCATTTTCCATTTTGATTTTCGTTAAAGTTTTAAGACTTTTGTTTTTGTTTGTTTATTTCAGGTGTATTTAGGTGTAAATTAGTTAGTAATTTAGTGGTATTTTAGTCTTTTTTTTATATGTCTATTAGGTCTTATTTATTTTATTTGAATTTAAATCATTTTAATACTTTAAACAGAAATTTTACAATTTGTTTGAAAGTTTTAGTAATTTTGTGGAGTTTGTCGTCTAAAATATCTTTTTTTATTTCAGTTCCAATTTTATTCCTTTTAGTACTTCAACTTGAATACCTGAGAAATTTTAACGTTTTAGTAGATTTGTTGTTTTAGACATTTTAACAAGTTTGTTTTTTATCCTATATCATTATAATAAAATATTTTATAATATTTTTTAATTCATTTTCATCATTTTAGTGCTAAACTAACTAAAATGAAAGTTTAATTAAATTTTTAGTCAAGTCTTAGTCAATTGAATTGTCATTTTTATTAGTTTTTAAATGTCTATTTAATTTTTATTTCAGTTTTAGTTTTATTCATTTCAGTACTCACACTAAACGAAATTGTGAAATTTGCCTCCACAACAAAAAGAAATAAAATAAATGTAAGTTGTTTTTTTTTTATTCCATTTATTTCTGCTACTTTTTAACTTAAAGGAGACATATTATGCCCATTTTTACAATATGTAATATAAGTCTTTGGTGTCCCCAGAATGTGCCTGTGAAATTTCAGCTTAAAATACTTCACAGATCATTTATTATCTCATTTTGAAAATGCCTATTTTGAGTGAAAGCAGAAACAAGCTGTTTTATCGGGCCTGTCTCTTTAAATGCAAATACGCTGTCTCCCCTCCCCCTTTCCCTAAAAAAAAAAAAAAAAAAAAAAAAAAAGAATTGAGCTGCGCCATTACAGCTCGGTCCTGCTGAAAACATCTGTTTTAGTTCTGATTATCATGTTTATCCGCTTCTGATATACGGTTTTCTGAGAGCACACATCTGAAGCACGTGGACAGAAAGCGGCTGTCACAGCATGTGAGTACTAAACTAAGTTCTCATTCACACACAAGTTTACGTTAAAAACACACATTAGTTACAAAAACAGTCGGTTATGTCTTTGAAGGTAAACTGCTGGGAAATAAATCACATGTTTATTTTGATCTGTGTGGCAGCAGCAATATACATTAAATAAATCCACTGCTCTGTTGTCTCCTCTGAGGCTGGGACTCTAAACAGTGTTCTGTGCTCGTCTGTGCAGCCAAAGACAGAACAGTTAGTATGTTTTGCTCAAACTTTCGCCATGGCATTAGAACTAGTACACCGTTGTCGCTTGCAAAATCAAAATGACGGCACCGTGGGTGGAAACTTACAGATTAAGGGGCGGTAATATTATAATGAGATCCCTTTGCCACGTCACCAAGGGAGCGAAATCAGATGTGCTAGTTTTCTCAGCTTGCAGAAAAAGGCTTACCAACCAAAGTTACTGGGTTAATCTTTTTCACGTTTCCTTGGTTGGTAGATGCACCGGGGACCTGATTATAGCACTTAAAACCTGGAAAAGTAAGATTTTCATTAGTGGTGCTCCGATCAGGATTTCTGAGGCCGATCACCGATCGCCGATCACAGAAAGCAGTATCTGCCGATACTGATCACCGATACCGATCTTTTTAAAGCCTTTTTTATCATTTATACCCATTTATAGTGATACTCCAATCAGATTTTTAGACATTTATGCAGGGCCTGAATTTCATTTTTGAAAATGTGGGTAATTCCCCTCTTAGGTGTCTCTTGTGAGAGGGGAAGTAGCTTTCACACAGGAGTCCGCTACTGGTCCGTGGTTGTTTACCACAAACACAACATTTATCCATTATTTTGATTTCAAATCCAAACATTGTCACTGAAAATGCTTTTTCAGCATTGCAATTCTTTTCTTTTACACAGTACCATAATACAATATTTCACAGACATGTTTAAACACAATAAATATAAGCAACACATTATTTAATGCTTTTTACTTTTGCGTTTACTTTAGATTTATATATTAAGTTGCTCAAGTAATTGGCAAAACATTTAAACTACTTTTTTTACGTTATCACAAACTTACCATTGAAGAAATAATCAGCTCTACTGCCTTTCCTTTTGCATTTAAATCTTTATTACAAGCAATCCTGCGGTTCATAAAGAACTTTGTTTTCCTACCTCCACAAGTGTCATCTGTTATTGCCTTGTTTATCTAAAAGTGCTCTTTTCCTTTAAAACTAGCCAAAAAGCCATATGTGTTGACATTTGAAACACAGTAGACTTTAATAATATGCATTTATGGTGTAAATATAAAATTTTCGTGTCAATCCATGTTCATGTTTACTGTGCAAACAATGCGCTGTTACTTTAATTCTTCGCTTGCAGCGCAGCAATAGACCCTGTGCAAAAATGATCTCTGCACTGCTGCAGACGCACCGCTCCTGGAATGCACTGCCGTGTGCAGTGTGAATGCTTTAATCCGTTAACATGAGCGCGGAAAAAATACGCACCACATATGCACTGCAAACGGAGTAATGTGAACCTGGCATTGTGTGTGTGCACTGTGAGTGTGCATGAGCATACGGTCTCCAGCAGAGCGTGCGAGCGCTGCATGGTTAAACTGGCAAGAATTTAAAAGTAATGCAATTTATAAACTTTAGTGACGATGCAACACTGCCTCGATTGTGCAAGTGACAATTCCTGTGTCAACTGTGCAGGTCGCTTATAGACAGACACAATGTGTGGTGATTTGAAGCCATTTGCGTATTTTGAGAGAGAAAGAGAGAGAGCTCACGTGCGGTGATTCACTCACCTTGTTTGTGAAATTATGTCTCACACAAGGTTTTCAAATTACTTTATAAGTTATTTAATGAAGAAATCCTCACCTTCAGCATTATAATTATTTTACCCGCGCCGGACAGAGATTGAGACGGTGCCGTTGCATGTCATGCCAAACCTCTCACGGCAGCGTCATCAGCTTGAGATCGGCCTTTTTAGAGACTGCCGATCAATCATCCCAATGTAGTTATCGGTAGATTGTGATCGGTAGCCAATCAATCGGAGCACCCCTAATTTTCATGATATGTCACCTTTAAGTTAAAATACATCTTTAGTATTTTTAGTTTTAGTTCACAGTTACATTGGTTTAAAGTCAATCTACAGCAATACTGCAAACACAACAAATAGGGCCGCACGATACTGGAAAAAACTCACATTGCGATATTTAATTTTTCTGCAATATATATTGCGATATAAAAAAAAATCAGATGACTTCAATAGCTCTATTTGGAAAAAAAATTATCAGTGATTTTGTAGGTGAGTAAATTAAACTATAAATTAAATCTAATAAATCTGTGTTAAAGCTACAAAAGTGATTTTCTTTGTGTTTTGTTGTTTAATTAATGTTCATGACAGAGAAAGCAACAGGAACATTAAACTGCTGTGAACCAATATACTGTTACACATCAATTTGTTACACATCAATTTTCTTTCTCAATTGTTTACCTTCACCTTAGCCATAAGCAACTGTGTTTACAAGGATACGGTCAAGCCACAGTATTTCAGGCACCAATATTGAACAGAAATCAGTTCAAGTGAATCTGCTTGGCTCTCACCGTGTTCTACTAACACGGTGCACAAAATACTATGACCCATTGTTAATCAGTGATGCTGTGGGACTGCCTACACGTGCGGCGCGACACACAAATCCATGACAGTTTTAACTTATGCCTGTTTATGACGTATTGACACAAAGTTCAAATGATATGCAACGGTCGCTTTGTCGCGTCCGGTGTAGACAGACTTTGGGGCGTTCACATGTCGCGGGTGGAAAACGCAGCCGCACCACTTTCTCCTTCTTTCCAAAGCGCTCGGGAGCTTGTGCTTTTGTGGAGTCTGCCATTGCTAAGCGACCGTGACCTGCGCTCTCCACGACGAAGCGGAAGTTTCAACAAAGGATAAACTGATTTCCAGCACTGAAAATCGCCTGCTGTAACTCTGCTACTAAATGTATTTAGAAATGGGTATCTCTGTACAGCTGTCGTGTTCGGTGTAGACACTGTGTCTGTGTGTGAGCAAAGAAAACTATCAGTATAAATATAATGATCAGTACACTAAACATCGCACATTCTGTGATGTGACTATCGTGGATGCGCACATTGCGATATCGATGTTGAAACGATATATCGTGCAGCCCTAACAACAAATGAAAAAAATTATAAATGCTGATTAAGCCTTTATGTTTTTGTCAAGAACTATGTCTGGTGTTTACAGGCCATATCTCTACAGTATCCAAATCATGTGCGAGTTAAGGGTAAAGCAACTTTAGTTTTTACTGAAAGAGAAATGAAGACACAAAATCACATCCAATTGAAACAGATCTGATTTTCAAAATCAAGATGAAGGCTTTCGCAAAGTGAAAAGAAAACAAACATTTTTATTTTCCTTCAAAATAACGTGCATCAAAAAATCACGCACAATAAAAGAGATTTCAGAAACCGAAACCAAGCGGCCAACAAAAAGATCAGGTTTGAATGCCCGGTTAGTGAACACAAGAAAAGACTAACTGGGTGAGGCATAGAACAAAAGAAACATCAAAAAGCAGAAAGAAGGAATTGGAGCGGTCTCATGGCCTCTAGTCTCAATCAGACACACGGAAAGAGCCTCATTTCCAGAGTTTTCCCAAGTCCTGTGGAGACCATGCTGAGGGCTACACGACTTT
Source organism: Sinocyclocheilus anophthalmus (assembly GCA_018155175.1). NCBI lineage: Eukaryota > Metazoa > Chordata > Actinopteri > Cypriniformes > Cyprinidae > Sinocyclocheilus > Sinocyclocheilus anophthalmus. The sequence goes on from JADLZN010004544.1 coordinate 173,304, forward strand.
CTCTCCACAGTTTAAAGGAAAAACATCATTAAAAAATCATAAAATATTCAATTCCATTTCATTACGGTCTCTATGGAAGAATAGTAAACATGGAATGCAAATGCCTTTCACTCAAGATGATAAAACTGCCAGAAATACATTCAACATTTAATGAAAAAGTGGCTCTCGTACAAGAAACACTATGGGCAGGCGCTAACGGGCTCAACGACTTTAAGTCTTCATTGGTTTGTGTGCTTTTTTTTTTGTTGCTCTCCTGCCTCTGATTCTAGGCTTTCCCCAGTTCTCATTAGTATCTACAGCTAATGCGCCACTGCTGAAAATAGCTGACAGGTAACAGCAGAGCAATTAACTTTTAAACTTTCCCTTTACCAGCAGAAGCCCGGGAGAGCCAGCGGTTTGCGCTGACGAAACCCCAGCCTAATGCAGCGACACCGACCCGGCAGAGCTCTGTCACTCAGAGCCAGCCTGAACCTCTTATGAAAGAGTGCTTTTCCATTCAGCGACAGTTCGCTGAAAAACCACATCGGTCAGATTACTATAAACACAAAAGAACTGCACCATACTCCAGCTCTTCTAAAGTCAAATATTAGCTTTGTGCAAAGTGCAAATCAGGGTTATTTTTATCCGTACTAAAACCATTTAAAAACTGTTTTATTTTAATTAAATGAACACTACCCTAAATAATACTAAAAAATTTAACATCTTATTTTATCTAGTTTCCAGTGGAACAATTTCTAATTTTTGTTTAAATTAAGTACTACAATAACAACATTAAACTCATATTAATATACACGTAATAAAACTATTTTATAAAAAGAACTAATACAAACTGACGAAGCAAAAAAATACTAAAAGGTAAATTTAAATACAGATAATATAATATATTTTGTTTATGTACCTCAAAATAATTAACAATATTTTATATTCTAACATTCAATATAATAGATGATCAATGAATTAAATAACACTGGTGCAAAGATGTCTGGTGTAAAGGGATCGTGTAACTAAAATCTATTTGTACTAATGGTGCCTACGTTATATTGCAACCAAGTTTTATTTATTTCAACTACGTGCCAATGCATAGTGATATAAACACTAAAATACTATAACATAAAAATTATAAACTTTAACATGAAATGAAAACAGAAAATATAAAATAAAAACATATGAAAATATAACAAAAACTAACAATAGTAAACCTGGTGCAAGACGTAAAGTGCCCTCAGTAAATGAAATTATCTTGCAAAATTGTTGCCTATTCATTGCACCAGGTTTTTTTTATTTTAATATTTGTTATTTTAACTTGTAGACAAAAACAACAAATACTACAACTTTTAAAATTTAGAATCATACAAATGAACAAACGGTAACGATTTAAAATATTAACAAAAATTATAACAGTATATCAGTGATGTAATAACACTGCTGGAAAGACCAAAAGAGACCAAAAATATTCACAATATTTACTGTAATCTTATTTGCAAAAATGGTATCTTTTTGCACTGCACCAGGTTTTGACGGCAATGGTGCCAAAAACAATTGATTCTCGTGAACATGTGGAATGGAGAACAACTTTGTTTGATTAAACGTTATCTATGACTTGCGTATGTTGCTTTTTTGGTGTTTTTGTCCTTTTTGCAGCTCGTCAGATATGAAACTATGAACTGTTGTTGTATGGCAAGAACCAGGTGAAGATTTTTCAAAGATTCAGGTACAAAGTATAGACAGGTTTCGAAGGACGCGATAGTCAATACTTTTCATTTTTTGGTGAACTGTCCCTTTAACTCACTACGTGATGGGCTCCTGTGGGGATTCTCTTCCCGCATCTTCAGAGATGAATTTTAGTCTTTGGTTTCCTCTGACTGCTTTCTTCAAGGTGGCACATGTCTGACGGTCTTTGATCGCTTTTTCTCCCTCTCTCTTGTCTCTAAAAGAGTTTCTAATTTTACCGTTTCCTCTCTCAGAAGCAGCAGATTGTGTGACCTCTGTCACATCATTCTTCTGTTTTTTCCCTCGCTCTCTTCCTCTTGCTCAATCTGTTCTTGCTGTGGTGAGGAAGATACAGCAGATGATGGATGTGTTTACACTGGAAGAACATTTCCACGGCTGCACTCAGTCAAACCATCACAACTCCACAGTCTTCACGGAAATCCTACCCTCATCTTCCTCCTCTTTGAAGTTCTCGTTCACTAATCACATGCACACATGTATTAGTGAGTAAAGCCTGTGTGCAAATGCTTACATGTTTCAAATGATTTGCACATACATATTTTTCAATTAGGATAAAATTTAGAACCAACCCAAACCACATATTCACTAATTAAAATTGACGCAATATTTGGTTCAAAAAATGTAAAAATATGAGGTCAGTGGGGTTTTTAATTATTAGTTTTGTTCCGCAAAGATGCAGAAAATTTATCAAAAGTGAGAGTAAAGACATTTGTAATGTTACAAAACATTTCTATTTTAAATAAAAGCTGTTCTTTTGAACATTCTATTCATCAAAGAATCCTGAAAAATGAAATGCATCACAATTTCCACAAAAATATTAAGCATCACAAAAGTTTTCAACATTGATATTAATAGGTAGTATTTCTTGAGCAGCAAATCAGTATATTAGAGTGATTTCTGAAGGATCATGTGACACTGAAGACTGGAGTAACGATGCTGAAAAAAAATTTGTTTCACTTTGAAATCACAGTAATAAATTACATTTGAATATATATTTGAATAGAAAACAATTATTTTAAATGGTAATAATATTTCATTTTCTGTATTTTTAATCAAATATATGCAGCCTTGGTGAGCAGAAGAGACTCTTAAAAAAATATTGTACCAACCCCAAACCTTTGAACAGCATACATTTTTTATTGGAAATAATACAATTATGGCCTCTGCAGATGTCTGAACTGAGCACTGAATATCCACTGACCCTAAAATTTCCCCTGCTCTCCTGCAGGTGTAAACCTGATCACCATTAGAGCCTTGGGAGCCCGTTATTGGCTTTTAGAGCATATACTTAAAGCCCTCTCTCGCTGTCATAACGTTATGGGTTAACACAGTTCAGTGGGATGCTCTAATTCAATGCGTCCTTCCATCTAACACACATGATGGCCCTATTATTAGACACTTGCTGCTGAGATGGTATGCCCAATTACCCATGAGTCTGCACTCGGCTTGTGTGAAAGAGTGTGTGTGTGTGTCCTGCAGGCCTTTGTGAATCAGCTCTGATGTCCTGATGACCCGTAAGTGCTAGCTCTTTGTCATGTCAACAGGAGCTGCTCGTTCAAGTGTGCTGTGATGCACCAAAGGCCTTTGCTTACTGGACACACATAGAAATTACAAGTGGAGGTTAAAGGGTTAAATGTTCCTATATGCCCTATAGGTCCACTTTGGTTCACCAAAATGTTAAAAGGAATCCAAGTCTATAATGATGCTTTGAAGTCAAGTCAAAAAGATAGTATTTAGGAGCTGAATGCACATAACGCCACCCCAAAGTCTGAATTTCGAGTTCTTTAAAGCAATACTTCACTAAAAATTTTAATTCGCTGAAAATACTCACCCTCAGGCCATGCAAGATGTAGATGAGTTTGTTTCTTCATCAGATTTGTAGAAATGTAGCATTACATCACTTGCCCACCATTGGATCATCTGCAGTGAATGGGTACCATCAGAACGAGAGACCAAACAGCTGATAAAAACACCACAATAATGATTAAGAAACAAATCCATCATTAAGATGTTTTTACTTCAAACGCAACATGCCGCGTGTGGCTTCAACGACATAATTGGATGGATTACTTGTGGATTATTGTGATGTTTTTCTCAGCTGTTTGGACCTCTTATTCTGATGGCACCCATTCACTGCAGAGGATCCATTCTGAGCAAGTGATGTAATGTCAATTTTTTCTAATAAAGAAACAAACTCATTCACATCTTATATGGTCTGAGGGCGAGTGCATTTCAGCAAATTTTCATTTTTGGGTAAACAATTCCTTTAAGCCCTGCTTTGTTTACCCATTCCTTTGTATGATCCTAGGATGATTCGGCATTCAGTGATTCTTTCTTATACAGATCTCTTGTAGTCTGGAATTGGTACACATTCTTTGGTTCTTAGCAAAACCGCAAAATAAAAACTTGTGTAGGCAATGCATCAAACAAAGATCACACTTTGCATGTAAATCTAATGCAGCATTTCTCAAACCCATCACTGCATATTTTAGATCTCCCTTATTTAACATACCTGATTCTACTGATTAGCTCATTAGCTCATCAAGAGCATCCGTGACCTGAATTAGGTGTCAAATAATCCAAAACATGCAGTCTTGTGGGGTTCTGCAGGAAAAGGATTGAGAAATACTGAACAAAAAGCTATACCTGTAGCCATGGCCTAGTGGTAATTCGGGAAGCTCAGATTATTTCAGTCTATCTTTCCCCTTGCCCTCTCTCTAGTTCTATAAATAAAAAAATAGGAAAAAGCCCCAAAAAATCTTATGCAATAAAGCATGCAACATACTGACTGATTCGCCTCAGCCTTTCCAAAGTATGAAAACGATTTATAAACGTGCTTGAGGGTTCAGACCAGCTCTAGGTAGATGTAATGTGGGTGTCATGTTCCTGAAATCTTTCTGTTTAGTTTGGCAGATCTTCCACACCCTGTGGTACTTTATCTGAATATGGGTAGCTGATGCATAACATGGCACCTACCCAGATAACTTTTTTAACAAACAACATAATTTAAAATTCTAAATTTAACAATATTTTCATTCTCCAATATTGCCTTCAATGCATTCTTGACATTGACATCTTTGGAACTAGACAAATCATATTAGGAAGTGATCAGGGTATGTCCACATTCTAGTAGGCAGAACAACATAAATGGAAATTATGTCATCTTTGGACTAAAAATGAGACAGTGAAAAAAGCAGAGGTACGTTCCATTTGACTGTAAGTGGACTTCACAGGGTATTCCGCCATCTTAAGTGAGATTTCAATCTGAAGGGAGCGAACATGTTCAGTTCGAAGGGCACTGTGAACGGCATAGGGAATAAGGGAACATCGATTCACTTAACAGGAAGTGGAGAAGGAAAATCACCCAACTGTCATTGCGCACCACGTCACCAGTAGAACTAATGATGGAGAGCTATTGAAAGAGTTTTTTTAGGCTGCAATGAAAGGGGTTGCAATAAATGCTATTATTATACAAATTAGAGTATTTATGAATAGTTATGGCGATGTTACATTTGCATATTGTATTGTATGACGAGGTGAAACTAAGTAAAACCATGAGAAACAGCTGAGGCAATTTTTATTTACCTCAAGTAACGTTATGAGGCTGCGTATGGGAAAGAAAGTATGAGACCACTACAATCTGTCAACAGTCTAAACATTACATTTTGTACATTTATTAGATACATAATTGTGTATGCATTTAATATGCATTTACATTTTAAATTAAAATAAATTACAATATGTATTTATGTTATATTATAATCTGCGTGACCCCGTCATTGCCTTTCTTTGATGACGTTCCAGGGCATTCCAAATGAGCGATTATTGTCAGCGAAGTCAATTTCAATGGATATCCCGTGCTTAGGGAGTAGGGAGCAGTGAACACTGCGTAGGAACCCTATCAATCGGACTGCAACATTTGTCTTTGTGGTGTATTCTATAGTGTAAAAATATGCTTGAATTATTCTTTTTTTGTTTAAGTGCATCACCACAACTAACAAGTTAATTTTGATAAACTTTACTATGAAAATGCAAACATACAAACAAACGCATGCAGTTAATTAGGCTGAATATGTAAAAAATCAAGGTAAATTTTATTTATAAAGTAAAGCACACATTTGGATTTTTTGCCACTTGGAGAGCCCTGATGGGTTACCTGCTGATAACGTCTCAGAAGTAAGTCCCTCATTGCAGTGAGACTCCTGGTGCTCAAGTGGCCG
>JADLZN010004545.1:0-16750 GCA_018155175.1 Sinocyclocheilus anophthalmus
CACACAAAAACCTATTTATGCAGTAGACACACACCTTCTGTCTCCTCTTTTCTTTTCTCTTGTCCTCTGTGGCTTGCAGCATTTTCTCCCTCCAGAGGTTAAAGAAGTAGGAGGGGTCTGTGTAGAACTTCAGTGCGTCCTTCTTATCATCTCTATAAAAAGAAAGAAAGACATATGATAGTTGCTACAATAGCATTTTCTCTGTGTAGAGATGTATTGAAGCATTTGGGTAGAAACTGAATGAACTGGGCTTTCAGACATACTTGAGAGTGAGAATATTCTAGGAGAGTGCACTTGATATGCAGCAAGTGATTTATCATTTTGTCACACTACACCAGAGATGCACAAACCAGGGAATGTGGAAACAGGAAATAAACCTGACAATTGCAGCATTTTTTTTCTTTTCTGTTTTTTTTTTTTAAATTGCACATTTTAATATAATATAGTTTAGCAACATTTACTTTCAGTCCACAGCCAAGTTTGATTTTTGGCCCTTCATAAGAAAAAGTTTGGGCACCCCTCGTGCACTACATCATTATTTGCCTTAAATTGGTTTGTTTGATGGAAAAGTTTACACTAGTTTAAAACCTCTGAGCTAATTATGCTACAGAAGAAAGTATAAAAATGCAATGTGCTATGGTTATTTGACATGATTAATAATGCACAGATTGGAGTGCGGATAATGATGATCTCACCTGTAAGGGCTGAGAATATTGAGAGGGGGAGGTTTGTCTCCACGGTGGTAGAGCTCCAGGACAGGATTTGGGATTGAGTTTCTGGAAACCACCTGTTGGTCCTGAATGGTGGAGCTCTTGAAGGCCTTCCTCATGTTGATATCTTGCAGAGAGACTGAAGATGGGGGATAGAGGAAGAGTTCAGATTTATGCTTTAATTTCATTATTGAGATTGCAAAAATACCATTCTTAATTTGTATATTTGTCATTTTTTAGTTCAAAGATCTAAACATTCGTAGTACAAGATATTTAGCAGAGAAGAAAAAGGGCATAGGATATTAAAACTTTAGAGAATGGAGGATCAATGAAACGAGATGAAATAGACTTATATGAAGGTAACGGCCATTACCCAATAATACCCTGATAAATAAATCTGAGATCAATTTAATATTTACTATATGGTGATTAAAGGTCTGCTTTGACTAAGACACACTGTCAACTGATTAGCATAAAGTGTAAAGGGCCTTAAAGTAAAGCTGTGTGAAATCCCTGCTTAAGTCTCTTATGTGTTTGCTGAAAGAAAGGATGAAGCTGTCCAGGAGACAGCAGATGGTCATTCTCTTATTCACACACTCTGCTTCTCACCCTGGACAATCAGGAATAGCACAGACATATGATAGATTAGCTGCGCATTTACAGTAAGAGCAACATCATTGCTTTGCCTGCCCTAGAGCATGTGGAGCTCCAGCCTCACAATTCCATGTTTGTTTTTTTTCCCAGTAGACTGAGCTGTTCGGCAGTGAATTGAGATGTTGTGAATATTGCCTGCACAAATCAAAACCAAGGCAAGGATCTATACACAGAGTATGAGATGCTGAAAAAGCGATTAATCTCAACCCCTTATTAACACACAATTTAAAACTTGGGACATCATGGTCAGTCAAACGTTATGTGATAACCAATGACAACTGTTTAAAATGGGCATCCCACAATTGGTGTGTGACAGGTTTACACACACTTACAAATATATAATAATTCATAATAAAATCTAATATACAATTAAATGTAAATATCCATAAATTTTATCAAAAGAAAAAAACTATGACTAAAAAAAGAAGTTGTATAAAAATGAACAATCAGTTTCTCACAGAAAGCAGTGCACAAGTGGAAAAGAGCTGTTCAGATATTCCGTAAAATCAGTCAAGCAAGTGATGTCATACAATGATCTATGACACTGTGTGGAAATTAATGTCTTAACTGTGGACCAATGCTAAATTATTAATTAAGTTCTTCTACATAAGTCTAGGGGGTTGTCTGTTACTGTGGGGGCGGGGCTTGTTTTGATGTAAAGAATGATGGACTGCCTCAATCGCCCTCTAATTATGTATACCACAGGAGAACACTCACAATATTAAAGCACTGGCTGCGCCTCAGGGGCTACTGTACTGCTTTATTGAACATTAATAATTCAAGATTCAGCATTCTAGCTGATCTGATGGCAGGAATGGGGTATACAAGGTAAAACCTGGGACAACTTCTAAAACAAGATGGTTCTGCTTTTCAAAATATGTACTATGAGCTTTGAACCACAATGCAATGCTACAGTAATGGAAGAGAAAAGGGTAAACACTTTAGAATAAGGAACACTTATTCACTATTAACTACGACTTTTTCCCTCAATAAATTCTAATTTGCTGCTTATTAATAGTTAGTAAGGTAGTTTTTAAGTTTAGGTATTGGGTAGTATTAAGGATGTAGAATAAGGTCACATTAATATGTGCTTAATTGTACTAATCAATGGCTAATATGTCCTAGTAATATGCCTGCTACTAATCATACTAGTTAGAGACCTCAAATAAGTGTTACAGAAGAAAAAGCCTCTCTCTGTTTTCATATTTGTTTATACCACCGACTTCAGTCTAAAAACGTTATGATGCGCTCACCCCATTTAATCTTACACCTAATATCTGCCTTGACTATGAAGAGGGTCATATGATGCGATTTCAATTTTTCCTTTCTCTTTGAAGTGTTACAAGCTTCGTGGTGCATAAAGACGATCTGTAAATTTGCAAAGACTAAAGTCTCAAATCCAAAGAGATATTCTTTATAAAGTTTAAGAGTCAGCCACGCCTACTTAAAACGTCTCGTTCTAACACGCCCCCACTTGTCTACGTCACTATGTGGGAAGATTGCATAACGCCGCCCAAATGTTCACGGCAAAGAAAGTTTTTATTAGTAAATTTATTCTCGCTGTAATTAGATTTTTCTGCTGCCAATGTCTTGAATACGCTGTGTGTTTCGTTGTGAAAGCGAAACTACTTTGTTTGGCCTTCCAAAAGAGGACGTTATCCGCTTCGTCATGCCTAGAGCTGATCCGTGCTGGTCGCTGAGGAAATACAACTTCGCGCTGTGGATCGCCGGATCGGCTTTCACCGTGGACGAAGCGGAGTCCTGCCCGGGGTCGTGATGTGTTTGCCGCAAGCCCGCCGGCCGCCGCTCACTCAAGCCCTCCGGCCGTTCCTCACTTTATCCCCCGGCCTCTGCTCACTCAAAGGCCACCGTGTGTTGACGCTGTGTTTCGTTGTGAAAGCGAACTACTTTGTTTGGTCTTCCAAAAGAGGACACGACTAGAAATCAGTGGTTAAGTTGTATTTACAACACTGTTCCAGAACAGTTCAACCCAAATATTCTGATGTGTCCAGTGCATTTTATGAAGGACTGTTTCCTGATCCTGGTAGAGTAGACTACAATGGCTGTTCTGACTCACAGACTGTAAGTTTTTTTATATATAAAGAATTTGCTCAAAACTCGCATTTGAATCGTCAGTTGGCCTTTTAGAGTACGCTTGTTGTTTTTGTCATTTCCCCGATCCCAAATGCAGACATGGTTTTATGGTTTACGCGGCGCGATGCAAACCGCGTAAAAAGAAAGTATAAGTCATTATAGTCAGTAATTATGTCCCCACTGGATGCAACAAATGCCTTGTTTATAATGGGTTTAAATGTTTTTGTCTCATCGCACCGGGACACGGCATCACAGTATGGTAAGGGGTGTAACATTTCCGTCACACGCTTGAGGTATCGGCCAATCACAACGCACTGGATAGCTGGCCAATCAGAGCCTCGCTTTTCAGACTGAGGACTGTTGTAAAAATCGACGCGTTTCATAAAGGCGGGGCCTAGATGAGAAACAATAATGGTACAGTATGTGGAAAATAATGGTTTTTTTTGAACCTTAAACCGCAAACACACATTTCATTACCCCAATACACAAAATAATGTTCTTTTTTAGCAACATCATATGACCCCTTTAAATTGTTGTTCGTTTTCATTTAGAGTGATTCCTGTTAGATTCACGCTGTCATCAGAATGTTATTGATTAAAAAAATAAATTACACATAATGGCCAGTGTTGTTTTAGTATCATTGAGATACTATTATAGTTTTATTAATATTTTATAATATTAATATTTGTTTTAATCTTAAATCACTCAATGGCCTAGGACCTAAATACATAGCATATATGTTCACTGATTATAAGCCTAACAGACCACTCAGATCATTAGGATTGAGTCAGTTAGAATTACCAAGGGTTCATACAAAACAAGGGGAATGTGCTTTTAGCTATTTTGCTGCCCTCAGTTGGAACCATCTTCCGGAAGAGATCAGATGTGCTAAAATATTTGTCACATTTAAATGCAGACTCAAAACTCATCTGTTAGCTGTGCATTTATTGAATGAGCACTGTACAATGTCCGAACTGATTCACTATATTTTATGTATAATCGTTTTATATTCTTAACTGTTTTAAATTCATTTTGAACCTTTTAAATCAATTTTTAAATCATTTTTAAAGGTTTTAAATTCCTTGTTTTATTGTTGTGATTTTTTTATTGATTATTTTTTACTTTATTTTATGTAAAGCACTTTGAATTACATTGTGTATGAAATGTGCTATATAAATAAACTTGACTTGCCTTAAAGTTTAAGTTTAATGTGTTTCTAGTAATTTTGTTTCATGTTTTTCATTTTTTTTTATTATTATTATATTATCTTATATAGTTTTTGACTTATTTGAATTTGAAGTTATTTTATTACATTGTTAAACGTAATGACAATAAGAAATGTTGTTTTGGCTACTAGCTGAAAAAAAAAAAGATTTTAAAAAGATTTTATTTCTGTTAACGTTTATTATTTATTGTAATTTTGTTGTTGTTGTAATTTTACTCTTAGTTTTAGTTAACTATAATAACCCTGGTTCTAACACACATTATTATCTAATGAGGCACTGCTCTCTAATATACAGCTCTACAAATCACACACTGACTACATGCCTCATTTTTTTAGTTTCAGTTTTCTTCCTCATTTATTTATTTTGTTCTCTCTTTTTTGTATCTCTAAATATCTCTTTTGTCTTTGTGTACAGTCTGTTCGAGTGCAAAAGAAGCTCAGTTTTAAGTCTGGATATTATAAATTAATAATTAGAATGGACGTAAAGGGGGGGATGGGGTGACATTTTTGGATCAGACACACACAACCATGAATGCCAGCAAACCCCATCACCCTTTCTGGTAACACACACAATATTCCGTCTCTTCCTCTCTGAGAGATGTCTCGATATTCAGAGACCTCAAGAGATCTCATTCTTCTCCTCCTCCCACTGCCCATCTCCTTCCCAACCTTCCATTCTACATGCAGTACACATAAACCCCAGATCACCATCAGGTCAGACAGACCTGAGACAGACATTAGAGTGCTATAAACACACACACACACGCTCTCTGTGAATCAGGTCATCGCTCACTGTGAATCAGGTGATAATGGAACACTCAGACTTTAAAAGAAACGTAGATGTTTCTTCTTCGTTAGTGAGGGGTCACAGGGGAGCTGGAACATATTAAACCCTCCTCATTGGCTCTCCAGTTATCGATCACAGATGGGCTGAATGTTTTAAATAAACGAGGACATCGTTAGAACATGTAATGTGGCCCTAATCTTTATTTTGCATAAGGACAGGGCGTTTAAAGATAAAAATATCTTCTCTTATGTCCATCAAATACATAGCCTAACAGAGTCGTGCTGAGCTCTGCTATCTGTTTCATTTATTGAGACAAGAGACGGTGCCACCAGACCAGACACTGGATTTTTCTATTCCAGAGAGAAGAACAAAAGAAAGAGATGAGAGGAGCAGAGGGAAGAGTAAAGTGATACAGTTTGACGTCTCTCCCTTTCATGGGAGAGAAAGCTGGGTCATCCCTCTAACTACAGGCTAAAAGAAGACCATTATAGAGGACAGCACTCGAATGCAAACAGCATTCAGCCTCTCTCCAGCTGCTAGCTGCTACAGCTGAACGCTTGATAAGATCTGGAGATGATGCAGAGATTAAGCTTAATGCTTGATGTTACCCTCTTCCACGGTGGAGTCCAGCTGGGTCACTTTGATAGCCAGCAGGTCCACTCTCTCTTGCAGGTTATTCATACGCATGTAGAAACGGTTGGCTTCATTAAACAGCTCTCCAAAGATGTCCTCTGCGTGACGACCTGCAAGACAGATGGCGACAGAAGCTAAGAGAATTCGCCAGTTTGAACGCGATATGGTTTAGTGTGATTATCAAAACATAAAGGCTGTGTTGTAATTATTGTATAAATATGTAATCTGAAGTGCTGCTAGTTTGAGTCATGCGCCAAAAAGTTTGAAAATGCAACATGCGCCAAACGTCTTCTCAAGTTTGTAATGTAAAAGGTTTATAAATCTGTTGTCAACAAAAAAAAGAAGCATTTCAAAAAAAGAATTGTCCCTGCCGTTTTCAACACACCAGATTAAAAGCCTCTATTTTTTTACATTCAACCAGAAAAAACAAACAATCATACAGTTAAGAATTGTAATTTTCTGTTGGTATATAAGTAATTATATCAATACTGTTGTTTAGTATTATTTGAAAAAATCCCAATAGATACTTAACAGTTCATGGTATTTTAGTGAATATTCTTTACTGATTTGTTTAATTTTATAATTTGATTAATAAGTAAATAATAATAATCTAATAATAATGCAAATTAGATGTGTCTCCCAGTTGTCTGCTTCTTTTAAATAAAATAATGCATACACTGTTTCAGATGGTAAAAATAAAAAAAGTTTTGGCAGGTGTCGCTAAAGTTGAACTGAGTTCCAAAACTCCCAAAAATATCCCAGACTTCTAAATGATGTACTACTCACTGTTCTCTTACATTACACACTATGCACTCTGCCACAGAGCAAATGAATTCATCTCAAATGGTAAATGTAACATCTGAAACATTTGTTGTTATCAGTTTCTACTATACTACGCAAGCTGTGTAAAGCAGTCCATGAAGTTTCCAACTTTGTTGAATTCATTTCAAGTCATAAATGTAACATTTGAAGCATTTGTTGTTTTCCATTTCCCCCTCCCCTACGTGGACAAAGCTGTGTAATGTAATCCAAAAAGTATTCAATATAGTAAAGTATTCAATAAGTCCTGGTACTCATCCTGGTACACTTAGAACACACTTCTCATACTACTTGTACTACAAAATGGCGTATAACAGTGCAGAAGTGTGTGAAATGGGAACAGCATGGCTAGGCTTGTCCACCAGCTAGCATCAAACTGGCACCAGCCTGGACCACCATATAAATTAATCTATTTATTCATTGATTCTTGGGAAAAGTTGCCTCCTGTGAGGCCAGCGTTACATGCTTTATTCACACACTGTAGAACGTTTTTTTTTAATGCTTGTCAAATTTAGATGTCAACAATAGTGACTGTACCCTTACTGAAAAGACAAGCTCAGTTTCTTCCAAAACAGCACCCTGAACCCCAAGCTAAAAAAAATAATTATATTTTGTGAAACAATACGTTCCAATACATCTGCCTAGATTTGTATTGAGGTAAACTTGTAGTCAGAAGAGGGTGTATGTAGTGTACGACACACTCACAAAGCAGGGGGCTTTCTTACAGCAGTATGAGCCAATTATATTATGAATTCAATTAGAAGTGATTTTTCTCTTCAAAGAAGCAACATCAAAGTGAAAAATATAATAAGTATAAATATAAAACAAATATAAAAAAGCTTTTTAAAGCTGTCTATATCCAAAACAATTACTGCTTTTACTCCATGAGGCCGAATGGTTACAGATGCTGAGTTGTGCTGTAATACAGTTACATTTTCTTTTTCAGTGGTGCTGTAAAATCAGTGTTAGAATACATGTAACCAATTGTGAGCTACTAAAGCCATTGCGCCAGCACGGTTCTCCTGCCATGAGTATGGTTTGCTAACTGAGCTGAAAAGTTAGAAGTTAGAAGCATACTGAACTGTGTTCTAATGGAACTGCAGTCTGCAACTGAAACTGTAACTCACTGTGCTCAGAATGTGTCACATGCTCAAATATGAAAATGAAATTTACCTGCATGCTGATTGGAGCAGCAGTATAAAAAACATTGCACGAGCCACATCTACTACTTTACTCAACCCAGGCTCATTGGAAAAGACGTGCCTGTGGCAACGTTTCTGCAAAATGATATTACTCTATGTTGCTTCTTTACATTTTCAAAGTGAAATATCCAGTGAGTAGCACTAAAAGCTACCAAAATGGATGAACGTGGCATTTTATTACGTTGGCTGTTGTGTGTATCATGGCAGTTCAGAGGCAGTCTAGTGAGTGACGCTAATAGGTTACTGCTAACATGGACTAAACCTAAGATAAAAACACATTTACTGGAGTAACCATGCCAATTTACTTTGCTATACAAATCTATACAAGAGCTTTTTTATCGTGAATCATACCCGAGCGCAATACATCACAAGTGCTGTGCTGTATCAGGTGAGCTATCGGGCAATTTTACTACGTCAGAAAAGCCAAGCGTATAGAGCTGGTTATGTTCTTCAAACATCAAAATTAATTTACAAATCACACACTATGGTAAAAGTGATTTGAGGCTATAAATAGTACGGTGCAAGGAACTGCACAAAAAAAGCTTTATAATTGATAATCTGACGTTGTCTAAGTGAATTTGGACTAAAAGTTGTGGTGTTCAATGACAATAGTGGTTATTTCCGTGGAAAATGCAGTTGAATTGTATGTATCAGTACTTATTGGGGTTTTGCAAAAAATGTAGGCAGAGGCATGTTTTTCCATTTAGCGTAGGTTGGCTTTACTGTGAAGAGTCAAATGTCAAACAAACCGCTTCCAGGTAACAATTTTAGGATATAAAAAGGTTGTGGGAACGTTGTTTTGAAATGTTTCTAAAATGTTGAAAAGTCCAGTTTTCTTGTTGTGATTTTAACCTTATTTAAAGGTTATAAAAACGTTTTTTACCAACATTCTACTAATGTTATTTTTACTCAAAATATAATGTTATTGGACTGTTCATTTTTTTATATTCAAAGAACGTTAAAATGTCCAGTTTTCTTGTCATGATTTAGAACGTTATTTAAGGCTATAAAAATGTTTCTTAAGGCTGGAATACACTACGTGACTTTTAAAATCAGAACAGATTTTAAAACACTAGGCATCATACACTTACCGACTTTGTAAATAGTCACAGAGGAAAACTGGGCATCATACACTAAATGACTGAGGATCATACATTACCAGACTTTAAAGTTGTTCCCATCACAGCAAACTCATGAAAAAAAATGTGTGCATTGATACTTGGAGACACATGATAAATAAAAACAATATGCGTTCTAAATCTGTAGCTACAAAATCGGAGTCTGTGACCATCATACACTATGTGGTTTTCTATTAAATCTGTCAACTCAAATCTGCAGACTGGCTCGTGACTTATCCAAACTGTAAATCGGGGGAAAATCAGGGCAAAAATGATTTTCTAAAACATTAGTGAAAGTTGTGAGAATGCTCCCTGTTAGCTGGGAAGTTAGTGCTAATAACCCGCTGTATAACCTGCTAAATTATTCCATCTTGTTTCCATTAGTGAGACTGTTATTGCGGGTATTTTTACCCGCAATACCTGCAAAAGCTTGGTCATGATGTGATATTTGTCCAACCTCATGTTTCATGGTGGAGACTCTAGATAAAATCTATAAAATAGATTTGCTATTTGTGTGCTAAATTACCTGCTTTCCCCCCCCCCTTCAAATAGATTGGAATTTCATACATAAATAATTGGATAGACAAATTAGATTCTCAAAATTCATCAATAATAGCTAAATAGGAATAAAACTGTCACATTCGCTTTATTATATGTCACATATTTTAAAAGGCTAAATTGCTTTGATGTTTTATTCTAAACACTCATCAGTAGAACATCCTACCATCTGGATGAGATGTCCCAGACAGCTAGTGTCATGCTTAAGGACAGGCGCATGGCCACCTTCTCATGCTGCGGCAAATTACTGGTGTTTGCCCAGACACTCAGCTGGAATGCAGACATGCTTTAGAGCTTTAAGCTTTATTTATGACTTCCCCTCAGTTGCCTTTCCCTGAGGAGGGATCACTCTTATCAAAAGCTCTGGCACCCGCCTACCATGCATGCCCGTCATTTTGTGTGGATCATGCCAGCACTCTGCCACACACCACTATATCTCTCTCAACAAACAGAAGTGAAATGTGGCTGTGTGGGAAGCCTAGGCCTCTCATCACAACAGGATAAGGCTGAAAATCTGCCAACCGGACCCAAACATACTGCATAATGCCGGACAACTGCGAGGGCATTGCTGTAGGAGAGCGATACATACAGTAGCTCAGCAGCTCATGCAAGATTTTGCCCGCATTGTAGTATTATAAAAGTGAAAAAAATGATATTGCAACTGCATGCATTTTTCTTACCTTGAGGAGATGAATGAGTGAGGAGATTGTTAAAAGTCAACATTATTTTGCCCATATGACAGTTCCCACATGGATGACTATTGAAATTCAAAATTATGCTCTTTTTAAAAAAATATACCCTTTGAATTGTGGCAGACAGATTAGACATGATCATATTGATCGATTATACACAAAGCATTCAGGAGTAAGACTAAAACTAAAAGTGACACTATACAGTGGGGCAAAAAAGTATTTAGTCAGCCACCAATTGTGCAAGTTCTCCCACTTAAAAAGATGAGAGAGGCCTGTAATTTTCATCATGGGTATACCTCAAATATGAGAGACAAAGAGAAAAAAAATCCAGAAAATCAAATTGTAGGATTTTTAAAGAATTAATTAATAAAGTAAATTCCTCGGTAAAATAAGTATTTGGTCACCTACCTACAAACAAGCAAGATTTCTGGCTCTCAAATACCTGTAACTTCTTCTTTAAGAGGCTTCCTCTGTCCTCCACTCGTTACCTGTATTAATGGCATCTGTTTGAACTTGTTCTCAGTATAAAAGACACCTGTCCACAAACTCAAACAGTCACACTCCAAACTCCACCATTGCCAAGACCAAAGAGCTGTCAAAGGACACCATAAACAAAATTGTAGACCTGCACCAGGTTGGGAAGACTGAATCGGCAATAGGTAAGCAGCTTGGTGTGAAGAAATCAACTGGGAGCAATTATTAGAAAATGGAAGACATACAAGACCACTGATATCTCCCTCGATCTGGGGCTCCACGCAAGATCTCACCCCGTTGGGTCAAAATGATCACAAGAACTGTGTGCAAAAATCCCAGAACCACACGGGGACCTAGTGAATGACCTGCAGAGAGCTGTGACCAAAGTAACAAAGGCTACCATCATTAACACACTGCGCCGCCAGGGACTCAATTCCTGCAGTGCCAGACGTGTCCCCCTGATTAAGCCAGTACATGTCCATGCCCGTCTGAAGTTTGCTAGAGAGCATTTGGATGATCCAGAAGAGGATTGGTAGAATGTCATATGGTCAGATGAAACCAAAGTATAACTTTTTGGTAAAAACTCAACTTTTTCGTGTTTGGAGGAGAAAGAATGCTGAGTTGCATCCATAGAACACCATACCTACTGTGAAGCATTTCTTTGGGGCTGTTCTTTGGGGCTGTTTTTCTGCAAAGGGCCAGGACGACTGATCCGTGTAAATGAAAGAATGAATGGGGCCATGTATCGTGCGATTTTGAGTGAAAACCTCCTTCCTCAGCAGGCATTAATATGGAGCGGGAGCGAATGAGCTGGAAACATGAGTGGGTCTTTCAAATGCTGACATGGCAAAAAATCGCCAAACCACACCGCCCGGGGGGAAGAAGGAAGGGTGAAGCAACTCGGGGATTACTGCTTCTTGAAGAAATGCATGTATCAGGTCAGGGATGTGACACAAATACTGCAACAGTCAAAATTCGCAGAATCTCCACCGAAGCCATGAGAAAATCTTATGGAGTAGAAGTTAGAAAATAGAAAAACGGTGTGGAGGCCCTAATCGCAGCCCCAAACCTAATCGCTTAACGGCTATCGAGGGATCTCGTGACAAATGGAGAGGACTGAGGCCCAAATCAAACCAACAAAGCATGAATGGGAAACGCGCTTGTGACAAAAAAACATACGAGCAGACTTTAGAACTCTGATCAAATGTGCCAACAGGTATATAACAAGTTTGGATTAAATTGTTGTTTTTAAAAATTGAGCCAAATGCTTATATTTCCACCATAATTTGCAAAGTAAATTCTTTAAAAAATCCACCGGTGTGAGTTTCTGGAGGTTTATTCTCATTTGTCTCTCAGTAGTTGAAGGTATACTATGGGAAAAAAATATAAAATTAACAGAGCCCTCAATCTCCTACATTTTTAAGTGGTGAGAACTCCACAATTTGTGGCTGACTAAATACTATTTTTCGAAACGAAACCACAAAAGTGTATATTTCAAGGCAGACACAAATGTGAAACAAACGTAAGTTTGCCCGTTGTGAAAAAAATCCACAAAAATTAGTGAAAGATGATACATAGTATACAGACTAACAATTTTTTGATAAGTGAAAAGGGGGGTTTTTGGGTGGGATCGGGGGGGCATGTAGGATACTCATAGCAAAACATTCAGTGATAGTAACAAAACTGAAATTCGCTGTACATTACAATTTCAGAAATTGTTTCATAGTAAATACCATTCCAAAAATAGGGTTACAGCACGAGGGGGGGGGGGTGCTGGGGGGGGAAGGGGGAAAAGAGACTCGCTAAATCACAGAGTACCTGTGCTAGCATGAATGGTTAGATGGCATATGCTCTGTGGGTATAGTGGAATATGGTGGGCTGTTTATAAATATATAGGTAGTAATAAAGGAAAGGTGATCGGTTCATTGTAATGAGGGCAATGTTTGGGTAAGTGGTAACGAATAGGTGGAAGTGTTGCTAGTTTTTCTGAAAGCAAGTAGCCTTACGATAGATTGAAAGGGGATAATGGTTCACTCCAAAATTAAATTGACCCCCAAATGATTTACAACCATGGCCTCAAGCCTTTTAGTTCAAATGTTAAATGACTTTACGTTCGAGTTTTCGGCAAATACAAACGAGGTTGTATTAGCAAGAAATAGTGTCCTGGGACTCTTTTTCCAACGCTTTATAATGAATCAAATGAATGGGGGCAGGTTTTGAAGCCCCAAAGTTGTGTCAAAAACAATTTCGAAAGAACACTAGCGGTCAGACGAACAGTGCACAATTGAAATGGATTACTGGGATAATATGAGTAATAGTTGTTGTGTTGTCACAATTATTACTACTAAACAAACAGGGGGGGTGAAACCGTGACATCGCGGAAAAATAGACACGTAGAGAAAACAAGTCTACGTAATATCTAATTAAAGGAAGTTAAATATGACATGGTGTTGCAAGCGTTTCCTTAGAAAGTAAAAAATATCGTAAAAAGTGGACTATAACAAAGTGTTGTGGAAGCCGAAAAGAGAAAAACCTGTAAATTGAAGGACACATTAGGTTGCAAGACATCGATTAAATGAAATTTTATGATCAGGCATTTCGTAAAAAAGAAACGCTTAGCAATAACTCATCCACCGAAAGGTCTTTGTCAAGCTCTCCTCATATTTGAAAAGAGATAAGCATAGATGTGAGAGTAGAATCGAACAGAGGGCTGGGGGAAAAGATTAATCACATAAGCAACATAGATCATTCTAAATTGAGCGTGGAACACAGCATAATGGTTACTAAAAATAGCACACGTTCATCATTGTTTTGTGCTAGAGGTGTGCCATATTTTGCTTCCGTGACATATAAAAAGCTGATGAATAGAGGAACAAATTAATGTTACGAGGGGCTTGGTGTCTACCTCAGTTTTCGATTAACCAGCACAGCATTAGTCAACTGAGTCAGATCTATATATGTTAATACCTCCAGCCTTCATCTTCAGAGCTCATGTGCACATGGGCAGTGTTCCTTAATGGCCCCAAGCGCACACACCATCGAGCAGGACCCTGGCCAACGGAGTGGCTGTAATTCTGAAGAGTGGGGAGGAGGGGTTAACAAACAATACAAAGTAATGTGCTGGGCGGTTAAAGGGCAACCATTTGTCAAAGTTTCAATAGTAATGACTATTGGCGAACAGGACGGTTGCAGTTGTCCAGGCTAGCAATACCTTCTCCCAGGCGCGCTCCCGGGGCGGGCGCTCTGGCCGCAGTCATACATTTACAGAATGCTTATAGCTTGGCTACAAGGAGGAGGATGAAACTAAAAAACTGCTGGAGCCAAGTATTATCTAGATCAACATGTAATACTACTGCCAAACATGGAAGCCAAGAGTCTTTTTCTGGTGATAATTTGCAGGGGACAAACTGAATGATGGAGCACGGCCGCCATGTAAGCTCATACAGTGTAATATGCACATAAGCTCCATCATAACATCTTTGTTCACAAGATGATGGCCATAGAAGGTCAAATTTCTCATTGACAGCAACGGCGGAGCCGGTAATACACCAATATGGTGTCTGTTCTTAAACTGGAAATGAATTCGTCAATGCTCCCGCAGATGAAATTCCATAGAAACTAGGAATTCTAATAGCGATGAGCTTAATCCCGTAAATATATATACCATCTCGGGGGCCTCAATTACGCAAGCATCATGCTGACTAACCTTGTACTAAACTAATGAATTCTCCTCATTCCTCTGCTAAGTAACATCCTTTGTAGGGTTGACGTGCCTGGCTGTCATCATTCAACGGCAACGTGCGTCCCGTGTATACACACTCTCATATGGTCCACAAATTTGGAGGTCAGCAGCCGGATGCCGGTCGTGTCAGCCCACGTGTTAACGGTATGCACAAAACCTTTTGAGTGGAAAGGGGTTAGGGTTGTAGTTAAGTAGGCCAAGGATTATGTGGCAGGGATAACGCGGAGTCCACCCGGACCGCCCGAATCGTCAAGGCGCACCGAGGGCCAGATGGGCAGGGTGGGTCGTAGATGGCGGGCCGGCTTTCCCGTGTTGGGGAGTCGTCTGCGTGTGGTCACTCTAGTAGAGCACCCGTTTGTGTTCACTCGAGAGGTAGATGAGGATGGGAACTGTCCCGCTGGGCAATACTGTCTGGATGCAGGGACAAATAACTCAGAAACCCTGGACCAATTGTACACCGAACGGGCTCAAGGCAACAGCAGCTTCTTGCCACCGGATTTCAGCAAATGCTGTTATGGGTACTGTATTGATCTGCTGGAGAAGCTGGCAGAAGACATGAACTTCGAGTTTGACTTGTACATAGTTGGGGACGGGAAATATGGAGCAGTCAAGGGTGGGCAGTGGACGGGGTTGGTGGGCGACCTGCTGAGCGGGGTGGCCGATATGGCTGTTACCAGCTTCAGCATCAACTCAGCTCGCAGTAAATTGATTGACTTCACCAGTCCCTTCTTTTCCACGAGTTTGGGAATACTAGTTCGCAGTAAGGACACGGCTGCACCCATCGGTGCGTTCATGTGGCCGTTGCACTGGTCCATGTGGATGGGCATCTTTGTGGCGCTGCACATTACGGCGCTCTTCCTCACCCTCTACGAATGGAAGAGTCCCTTCGGCATGACGCCTCATGGACGTAACCGTGTGAAGGTCTTCTCCTACTCCTCTGCCCTCAACCTCTGCTACGCCATCCTCTTCGGCCGCACAGTCTCCAGTAAGACGCCCAAGTGTTGGACTGGACGTTTCTTGATGAACCTGTGGGCCATATTTTGCTTGCTGGTTTTGTCTAGTTATACAGCAAACCTGGCCGCAGTTATGGTTGGGGAAAAGACCTTCGAAGAGGTCTCTGGAATACATGATGCCAAGGTGACACCTTTTAAGATGCTTGACTGTAATTTAGGGTACATTTCACATCAGGAAGTTTGTGTTTTCTCAATGAAAAAACTGTTGGATTTGGTTTATGTATTTTGTCAGTGTAACTTAACTGCTAGTCGACAAGCTTAAATATTAAACACCATTTTGATATTACATGGAAAAAGATGTTTTCCCTGGTGGTGAGTTTGTCAACTATGTTACGGACAAACTGTATGGATTCACAGGTAACATAAATATTCTTTTCTTGACCAGATTAACATCAAAATTTTAAAATCTAAGTGAAAAAGTTAAAATCGTAAAAATATTCCAAACCGTAAAAATGTATTTGGTTGGTAACATAATTACATTTAAGTTAAATTTAAAGTCAAAGTATTTAATTATTCTAAGTTATTTGGATTGTAGAAATAAATTTAATGTAGATAAACTTGACTGTATCATTTTTATTCATTATTTTGAACTCAAGACTCATCAATTTAAAAAGCAGACATTGCTTTTAATAAATGATTTATCATTTATTTATCATGATATGATTCCTTGTAGAGATCGCTAAAACAGACACCCTTCTGTCTTACACTATAATCTAAGACTTTGCTGTTTTTCCCTGCCTTTGGCCTCAGCTCCACCACCCATCTCAGGGATTCCGATTCGGCACTGTTCGGGAAAGCAGTGCAGAGGATTACATGAAAAAAAGTTTTCCTGAAATGCATGAGTATATGCGGAAATTCAACGAGCCCACCACACCTGATGGTGTCGCCACTCTCAAGTAAGAGATCAATTCACCCAACTGAATGCATTCAGCTAGCAGATGGCAGCAAGTGCTCCTGTTGTAGTTATACTGCCAAACTCTATTAGCACAAAGTGAAATTTACAACACATGGAAAAAACCTTGTGCATAG
>JADLZN010004546.1:0-20835 GCA_018155175.1 Sinocyclocheilus anophthalmus
CCATTGACAGTTGAAGTGGAGGTGGAAGGAATTGAAAACATTTCTATGATGGATCTATTAAAAGGGGTGAAGATGGAGTGTGGAGAAGTGGTGGGATGTAGAGTGAGAGGAGAAAGGACTTATGAATTAACAATGAAAGAGGAAGATGCAAAAAATAAATTAATGGATGGAGTTAGAATAAAGGGAGCAATGGTGCACGCCAGAGACGTTGTAAATAATGAAATGGTTGTGTCATTTATCAACCTGCCAGTTTATTTGGAGGATGGAAAGATACTAGAGAAACTGGAAGAGTGGGGAGTAAAGCCACTGTCTGCAATTAAGCGGCGTGTATGGCCTGGAACAGACACTGTAGATGGAACAAGATTTCTCAAGGTGCGTTTTACCGATCAAGTGCGTTCGCTCCCTTATTCTACAAGATTTGAGACCTTAAGGGGCACAGAGTACTTCCGGGTTATACATGACAGACAGGTGCGTGTCTGCAGACTATGTATTAAACCAGGACATCTATTCAGAGAATGCCCTGAGTTCAAATGTTTCAGATGTGCCAAAGTGGGTCACTACGCCAGAGAGTGTGGGGAGCAAGCAGAAAGAGTGACAGAAGAGGAGAGCGGACAAAGGGATGACGACGAGAGAAGAGAGAGAGAGCAACCAGATGGGCCAAACAACGAGGCTGGCAATGTCAAGGAGAGTACAGAGGATGGAGGTGACAACGGTGAAGGAGAGGATACAACTAAATGGGGTTGGAGAGTGGACACAACTAGTGAGGAGGCTGACGATGAGGAAAGGATGGAGCAGGAGGAGGTGTATGAGGAGGAGTATGAAGAGGAAGAGGAGGATGGCAAGGAAGGAAGAACTGAGAAAAAGAGAGGGGTGATGCGAGAGGCAACTCTTCGAAAAAGTGATGATAGTAGAGAAAAGGGGAGAGAGACAAGCCCGCAAAGGATGCAGACAACAGCCCAGAGACTAAGTCGGAGAAGGACAAGGATAGAATCGAACAGATAAAAGAACTACGCTCTGGTATGTGAATTTTGTTTGGTATCACACGTCCTGATGAAATGAAAATCTTTTTTCTCTTTTATTTTTTGGGGTTTTTCTTATGATTACCGTTACCTCATTTTACATTAGTCCTCAATACACGCTAAACATTCCGTTTACTGATGCATATAACAATCGGTTGAAATAGTATAAAATCTAGCACTATCTTAGCGACAGATGGGGATCCCAAGGCGTTTGGAGGAGACTAACGGGGGGGCTGAGAGGTTTTCCGAACTGAGGTCGCGTCACTACAATGTTCCTAATATACTAATCAGGAACAAAAAAAAACAGTAGTGGTGGGGCGCATTTGAGGTGGAAAAAGGAAATGAGAATTAAAGTGTATAGACCGTGGAGAGGGGAGTAATCATAGTAATATCTATATGAGGGAATTCAGATTAATAAACATATATGTTCCTAATGTGGAAAAAGATAAGAGGCGGTGCATAGAGGAGCTAAAAGGTTTAATTGTGGGGAGGTGCATAATAGTAGGAGACTTTAATATTAAATGTAGTAGATTAGATGTTGGGAAGGGAGGCAGTTTTAGGTGGGAGAAGTCAAGAGTAATGTTAATGGAAGTGATGCGAGAAAAGGGATTGCTGGATGTGTGGAGATATGAGAACCCCGAAAAAAGAGAGTTCACTAGGAGGCAGATGAAGGAGGGGAAGTTGAAACAGAGTAGGATTGATCTGGTACTGGTTCAAGGAGAAACTGTAAGCTATATTGATGGAATAAGACACCAGCAAAATAGCTTTAGCGACCATGATGGGGTAAGGTTTGGAATTAAAGTCGGAAGGAGAGAGGTGGGAGGAGGGATGTGGATACTAAATGCAGGATATATTGAGGAGGAGGGGTACAGGAAACAGATGGAAGATTTACTGCTCCAGGAAAAACAGTGGTTAGGGGAGTGCTTAGAACAGGATAGGTTAAATAATGACATGGGTAAGAGATGGGAGGAGACAAAGAATAAAATTAAATCTTTAAGCATAATGTATAGTAAAGAAAGGAAAAAATATGAGGAAAGAAGAGAGGGCGTTTAGGGAGAAACTGAAGATGGAACTTAGAGCGGATGATGAAGAGGGATACAGTATGGAAAAGTATATTGAGGTGAAAATGGAGTTAGAGAGATATGAGAGGGAAAAGTGTAGGGGAGCAATTTTAAGGAGTAAGGCGAAATATGCACTGGAAGGAGAGAAGTGTACGTCATATTTCCTGGGGTTAGAGTAAAGAAGGCAAAGCAAGACATACATACATGAAATAAACACAAAGAAGGGAGATATAATAACAGACTATGTGGAGATATTGGAGAGGGTGCAGGAGTTTTATGGCGAGTTGTATAAGAGAGGAGGAGTGGATGAGACGAGCATGGATGAAGTATTGGAGTGCGTGGAGAGAGAGCTGGGGGAGGAAGATAGGATATGGTGCGATAAGGAAATAGAGGAAAAAGAGGTAATAGCTGCAATAGAAGGTTTAAGAAGCGGGAAAAGCCCGGGAAGTGATGGGATAGGGATAGAATGGTATAAAGTATATAAAAAAGAAGTAGTAACGATACTAGTAGAAGTATGTAAGGGGATGGAGAGAATGGGGGAAGTACAAAATAGAATGGTAGAGGGTGTAATAACCTTAGTTTTTAAAAAGGGGAGTAAATTAGATTTGGAAAACTATAGGCCAATTAGCTTGCTTAACACAGATTACAAAATACTTACTAAGGTGTTAGCAAATAGGATGAAGAGAGTGATAGGGGACATAATTCAGACAACACAAAGCTACAGTGTACCAGGAAGGGATATAGCAGACACAATTGGAACAATTAGAGATGTGATAGAGCATATGAAGAGGGATGGGAAGGGGGGGATAGTGCTAGGGATAGACTGGAATAAGGCCTTTGATAGGGTGGAGCATGAATTTTTTTTCAAGGTGCTAGAGAAGTTTGGTTTTGGGGAGAGAATGGTGGGATGGGTGAGGAGATTGTATGGCAGTGCAAGAAGCTGTGTGAAGGTAAACAGGATAATAACTGACACATTCGATGTGGGAAGGTCCGTGCGACAAGGGTGCCCCCTATCAGCTTTATTATATGCTATTTCTGTGGAACCCCTGGCCTCATCAATCAAGAGAGATAGAAGGATAACAGGAATTGAGTTGCCATATGGAGGAACATGTATAATAAACCAATACGCCGATGATACAACAGTAACAGTAAGGGATGGAGGCAGTGTGGGGAAGGTCGTAGAGTTAGTTTAAAAATATGGCAAGGCTTCAGGAGCGAAAATTAATAGAGATAAATCAGAAATAATGTACATAGGAGAAATAGAAAGAATTGATGTAGGTGTGCGGCTGGAGGAAAAGTATATGAAGGTTTTAGGTGTGTATCTAGGGGTGGATTCTAAGGAGGCAAGGGATGTAACATGGGCTGGAGTGATAAACAAGATAAGAACCATCTGTACCGCATGGAGAGGGAGAAAATTAAGATTGAAAGGGAAAGTAATTGTGGTGAATAATTTGATGCTGTCAGTTTGTGTATATGTGATGAGTGTAATTGAAATGCCTGAGTGGGTGATGAATGAGTTAAAGAAAATTATGAGTGATTTTATTTGGGAAGGAAAAGGTGTGAAAATCGCACAGAAAACGCTGGTGATAAGTTAAGGGGGTTTCACCTCATAACTATTCAGACAAACTAGATTAAACTATAATATATTGTTAAAGAGTGTGAGTGGCTCTTTTGGTGGATAATTTGCTGGATAGGGTTACTGAGTGTGTTGCCGTTTGCTAGTTATGCATTTGCTAAGTGTGTTCAGGGTCGTGTTGCTAGGTGGTGCTAATAACTGACCATGTCAAATTGGTAGTCTCCATGACATTCTGGTCTCTAGATGTGGCTTGGGTCCCTCCCTCAAATTCAAGGTTTGGTTTTGTGGAAATATATTTGGAATTTTTTTTTTGGTGCAGGATGAGTTATGAACTGGTAATTGTTCCACAACCAACTGCTTATGTCCATGGTTCTCACTTAGTTTTGCTTCAGAACCCAATTTATACATTGGACATCAAGTACAATGTATTTTGATGTATAATTTACAACTAAAGTAGATTTTTGTTATTAAAAAAAGTTTGTTGGTTATTTGTAAATTCTTTTATAATATAAATATAAACTATAAAAGTAAAATAAATGAGAATAAAATTTTGTTTTGTTTTGTTTGCCTGACTAGTAAAAAAATCATAATTTTGATCATTTAAGCATGTAATACCATGCTGTTCCCCAACAAGCTCGACAATTTGAGTGTCATTTCATGTAGCCAATTGTGCAGGGTGAGTTATGTACTGGTTAAGGGTAACTGTTCTTCAACCAACCGATTATATCTTGTGGTTCTCAACTAGTTTTGCTTCAGAACCCAGAATGTACATTATGTTACACTTAGCGCGACCAGAATGTTAATTCAGTTTGATATTTTGGGGGAAAAAATCTGGTAATTAATGTAAAATTATTTTTCAATTTAAATATAATAAATAAAAAAATGTATATAAATATATTTATTAAAAATACACCTAAGAATGTGCAAAATAATAACATGACATAGGCTGAATAGGAAACTGTTTTGTAAAAGCATAAACAACAACAGAAGTGTGAAGTACCATCCAAACTGTTCAAACAAACATTCTGCCAAATGATGTATTAATTTTAGCCTTATTTCTATTTTACCGTTTTACTTAATTAGTCGTATTTTCACAGAAATACCAAAAAGTTCATTTAAAAGCATTTAATGATATCAGTAACCAAAGATTTGTTTGAATCATTTGATTCAAAGCATTTTCTCCTATTTACTTTGCTATGCACAATTAAATTGTTCATGTCCGTATTTGTTGCTTGGGCCCCCCCCCCCCCCCCCCCCTTTTTTTGTTTGTCCCATTTGTTTTCCCTATGACCCTGTCAGAACCGAGTTGCACTAGCTAAGAACAACAATAACAATTTATGATTTCATAGCTAGGCTTAATTGTGCTGCACTACAAAGGCTCAGCCCTTTTCACACAAACAAGGGTGCATGTAAGATATCTGTGTGCTAATGTGTTTATATGCGTCTGTTTAGCGTGTTATTTGACGCCCTAGGCCTGATGGGGACTGCTGATGGGTAGACCTTGCTGCCGCTGAGCTGATACTTGTTCAGCCGTAATTAGATTCAGTGAGGAGTGAAGCAAAGCGATTGAGAGACGGAAAGTGTGATCGTGTGTGTTAGAGAGTGGAAAAGAGTGAGAGAGGGAGTCTTGTCAGGTGTTCTTGTGAAAAGTCGTCTCTATTTTTAGAGCTGTCCTCAGTGATGGCTGCTTCTGCAGTATACGGCAGCACTGAGACACAAAAGGCCGGCACTTAAAAAGATTTATATTACTATAAACACACACAAACATGCAAAGCTATCGTATGGCTTCAGAAGACTTGGAATATAGTGTGCTGGCTTGTAGGACCCTTAGGGTTTTATACTGTCGCAAATGTATTGTGGTGAAGAAATTTCTCTAGACATTCTCTGTCTTCTTCATATTTACATATGCACATAGCACTGTAGAATGAAAATGATTTCTTCTTAGATGTATTTCTGTCCTGCTAAACTGTCCATTAGCATAAATGACAGTTGACAGTTATGACACCCACTCCGTCATAGCTGTTATGACAGTTATGATAGAGCTGATGGTTTAAGCCACACGGACGTTTCAAATGATAACAGCGGGGCATCGGGTCCAGATGGACGGCTATCAGCCAGGAGCAGTGTACCTTGCCGAAACCTTGCAGCCCTCGTCGTCCTTTGATCATACTATCTTTTCATCCATCTTTCCTCTCTCGCGCTCATAATCAGTTTTCAGCAGTTTTTTTGTAGATTACCATGCGTACATGGCAATAGAGGTTGACAGTTAAACCAGTGTGCTGTAAAGTCCCCTCCAGTGACCTTTTAGGTTTATGCTTTAACTTTTACACCTGGAACTCAAGAACTGATTCATATTCGGATTGGGTCAAACAAATGATATTTGTGATGTTCGGTTCTGTAAGTGTGTCTTAAATCTTTTTCCTGCTTTTCTATGGCATTATCCTCGCTTGCTGCATGCAACAACAACAAACATGCAACACAACCAGTACTCTCTGATTTGTCAACACATGAATTGCTTCCTCATTAATCAGTCTCAAACTCATGAGTTATCGTTTTGAACCAGTCCTCACTGGTTCAAACCAGACTCACTAAATCAGTTGGAGTGGTTATTCACCTAATAACTGAGCTGCACATCATGACATTAATCTTTTTTTTTTCTTACTTGCATGTAGAGTACTTTCTCTACCTGACTAAAATAATCATTCATGGAATCGAATCTGAACCATAATCGTTCATTATTATTGATTCCCATACCTTATTGACAGTTTCTATAGAGTCACGTATTTTTTTAATGTTGACGCATGTTTACAGAAAGTAACTAATTATTTAGATGAGATTCTCCCACTCAGTGTTATATTTAAAACCGTTACATATGCAGAAAATATGAATAATTCATATCTGAGCCATAATTTTGATTTGTGCATGCTGTAGTTACCACATATTACAGAATGTAGCTGCTCTACTTCTGGAAGAGGGGAAAAACACACTTCCTTCTTTGAGTACTGTTACGTTGACCCTCCGCACCCTCCGCAATTACCAGAATGCCACATCTCACTTCACCATTGTTTTTAGACCAACAACTCTTCCTCCTGCCTTTATTTCCTCAAGAAAGTCACTTCAGCTCTCTTGTTCTAGTAGGAAATCCCTTTCCTGCATCTGTGTTTTGACAGGAAGCATGCGGGATTGGAAGTGCAATGGTGAAACATGGACCCTTTGAACCCTGATAGGCGGTATGAGAATCGAACGACACTTATGAGCAAGCCAAGACACTTTCTTTTTCCTCCACAGGATTGAACACCTATGCTGTCTATAGTATTGCTCTTTAATTAGTCCCATGCTAAACATATCCCTCCAAGACATATCAGCTCTGCTTAGCCACATGCTAAGAGAGAAAACACACTTTTGCCGTTGGTTAATAAGCTACACAACTATAATTGGGATGCAATGACTTCTAAAAAAAGTTTGAATGTCCTTTATCCTTTTACAAGTTCAAAACATGGCAACTGCTGGAAACAAATTATTCTGCCAAATAATAGTTAATTTGACTAACTGTTAGCTGTTTATGTTTGCCAAACAAAAGAGTCTAGCAACTATCTGCATTTTACGACAGCTTAAAACACTGCTCATCTCTTCACAATATAAATTATAATTATAATATAAATCTTTTTAACAGCTGATGTGCATCATAATTTAAATGCATCATGTTGTTTAGCAAAACAACAACTGTAAACGGCATGCGGTTAACTAGCAGGCTAATGGATCGTATTACCAAATTGAAAAGTTGTTTATTGTGAAAATGAATATTAATTAATCAAATTAGTATTGATCATTTGTGTCTTTTGTCATATTGCTGTTTGGAACTACTTTGTCCTGCCCAGTGTCACCCTTTAACCCGTTGTTAATGCATGGCTTGTCTTTTTAAATAACATATACAGGTCATTTGAAGTTGCTTTCCTTCTTGTAGTATAAAGGCAGTGGTCCTTATTGTTATGCATGTGGTGTTCTCTGTCTACGATCTTAACCAGCCCTAACACTGCATGTTAATTACTGTGCAAGTCATTTAGAAGATTACTCCATGAACTAAGCATCACTATAGACATTTTAATGTAATGAAACAGGTTAATTGAGTTGTTAGTTGGACTGGGCCTTATATCACAGTATAAATAATTATATATCATGAAAATAATATTTATATCAATGTAATTATTTGCCAGTGACCCTACAGAAGATAAGCGATTTGGAGAATAAATGGATAGATGAATATAATTATTTTGTTTATGTAATGGTTTATTTTTTTTGTGATTTATATTGGATAATAGTGTAAAGTGAAATAATTTACAAATTACATTTTTTTTGTGTCAGTTTAATGGACACAGATCAAAAACAGATTCTGTTTAAATCAAAAGACTTACAAGTTCTTGTCTTGAATAGTTTAGGACTTGTAAAGTCCTATATATAATACAAAATAATGTAAAGAAGTCCTGTCCACTTTAGCCAAATAAATATACTGTATATAGCACATTATGAACAATGCTTTTTACCTGGTATAGACCACCCAGCCTTATTCATTAGCATATATTATACTTCTATACTATATATTAGTGGTCTCAACAAAAATGAGTGTTTGCTATTGCTTGTCAGAGTTGCGAGGAGCTTTCTTCATTGTCAGACTGTAGCTGTAGTCTATCTTTCTGAAGAATGTGTGCAGAATAAGCCCTACTGTACTAAAATTTTGAAAAGGTTTGGCGTGAAAAGAATGATCCGGAAGAGCTTCAGTCGATGTTAATCCTATCTGTCTCTCTCTCTCTCTCTCCTTGTCTGTGTCTTTCTTTCTCTCTCTCCCACTTCCTCTCATTTCCTCTGCATCCCGACTCCCTTGTGTATAGGTTGGAGAGGGATCTTTGACAGTTGTGCTGTTTTCAGCAGTAGAGGGATAACAGTAGCTTTTCAAAAGGAACTAATATCTCGATTTGTATTCTGAAAAGCCTCTCAGAGCCTTGTAGGAAGCTTAGCATGTTTTGCCTACATTATCAGTTCTCAAAACCTGCTGGGTTTTGCTTTTTTTTTTTTTTATGGATTGATTCATTGATCAAAACTTTGATTAATAAAGTTAATACACCATCCCTGTTTCAATATGTTTTTGTTTTCTATTGTTTTTATTATTATGATTATATTATTTATAGTTTTTTTTCTTATTTCTCAAAAAACATACATCATAGTATGATTGAGATATTACTGTATTAGTTGTAGTATTGTTTATTTATTTCATTTTTATTAAAGTGGTCATATGATTTTTGCTAAAAATAACATTATTTTGTGTATTTGATGTAATGAAATGTGTTTATGCAGTTTAAGGTTAAAAAAACACATTATTTTCCACATACTGGACATTATTGTTTCTCCTCTATGCCCCGCCTTTCTGAAACATGTCGATTTTTTACAAAGCTCATCGGTCTGAAAAGTGAGGTGTGCTCTGATTGGCCAGCTATCCAGTGCGTTGTGATTTGCCGAATACCTCAAGCATTGACTGAAATGTTTTATGCTCCTTACGCATACTGTGATGCCGTGTCCCCCCCCGGCCGGACCGACGAGACAAAAACAATAAAACCCATGATAAACGAGGCATTTTGTTACGGATTATAATGACTTATACTGTCCTTTTTACGCGTTCATCACGCCGCGTAAACATAAATCTGTCTGCATTTGTGATCGGAGAAATGACAAACAAGCGCTACTCTACACTGCTCAAAACTCGCGTTTGAATCGTCAGTGGCAAATTCTTTAAATATAAAAAACTTACTTACAGTCTGTGAGTCTGAACAGCCGGTATTGTAGTCTACTCTCCCGGGTTCAGGAAACAGTAATCTGTAAAATGCGCTGCACACATCTGAATTTTTGGGTTGACGTGTTCTGGAACAGTGTTGTAAATACTGTTAACCACTGATTTCTAGTCGTGTCCTCTTTTGGAAGGCTGAACAAAGTAGTTTCGCTTTCACAACAAAAAACACAGCGTCTTCACGACACGGCGGCCTAGAGTTATCGAGTCTGTGGCTAGAGTGAGCGGTGGCTGGCTGGCTCGAGAACGGCGCGGCGTTTGGATTAATAGTTTTTGTTTTTTTTTTTTTAAATAACACAATTATAGTGTTATTTATTTTTAGTAGTTTGTCATTTTTTGTCAAATTTTTTATGCCTATATAGTGTTTATTAATTTTTATTTCAGTTATAGTTTTTGTTATTTTCTACATGAAGTTAAAGTCAAATGAGCTGAAATAAAAAGTTATATAATATTTTACTAAATGTGTTTTGCCCCATTATTTACATCATTTTTCAGCATCTCGTTTACTATCATTAAATTGTAATATATTGACCACTTTGATCTCTAGTTATCTATATGAATTGGCCTTTTTAAAAGCCATATCAGTTGATCTAAAAAGGCAGATTATTATGTACCTTAATCTAAAACCTATTTGCTCACTTCACTCAATCAAATGTATTGTCTTCATGGACATGGATGCTCTTTTTGTTGTTTCACATAAAGCGGAGGCTGCTTGACCCAGTCTCACCCTTTCCATAATGAGCATCTTTATGGGGAAGGGGAAGTCGTGGCCTAATGGTTAGAGAGTCGGATTCATAACCCAAAGGTTGCGGGGTCAAGTCTCGTACCGGCAGGGATTGTAGTGGGGGGAGTGAATGTACAGCGCTCACTTCCACCTTCAATTACCACGACTGAGGTGCCCTTGAGCTACCCCCAACTGCTCCCCGGGCGCCGCTGCATAAATGGCTGCCCACTGCTCCGGGGGTGTGTGTGTGTGTGTTCTCTGCTTTGTGTGTGTACTTTGGATGGGATAAATGCAAAGCACTGATTCCGATTATGGGTCACCATACTTGGCCACATGTCATGTCATGTCATGTCACATCACATCACATCACACATCACTTTTGTTCCTAAAATGCGCTCTGGGTGATGCTGAGGCGTCTCTTGATGTGACCCTGTTACCACAGTGACGTAATGACACTTGGTTTTCCTATGATGATTGGTGGTTACTCTAACGACGGGATGTGGCAGCACCTGAGCTTGTTTTTGTTAGGCATTACATCATCGGGGATGATGTCATCAGGGGGTTGTTTTGATCCCTGTGCATAGCTGAAAGCTGTCCAAAATTTCAATCTGTATCTTCACGCCCACATCGCCTCTGTAAGCACAAACGTGCAAGCTGGCTGTTTCTATTTGATACGGTAGTGAAATGCTTATGTCTAAGCATAAACAGTTAAAGACTTTATCACTTTATTGCACATAATTAGCATTTCATTGTATTAAATTGGTATAAAGCCTTTGATGTAACCATTAACAACACACATTTTAATGAAAATATTTTTTCTTGAGCAATTATTCCTTTCAATTATTCCTTTTAATGTTTTAGGTTATTTTTACCACTAGGTTTATTATTTTTAACCATTATTTTTACTATAAAGCTTATTGTTAATATACTTTTTACTATTGTGTGTGTATGTATTTCATTAGCATAATATATGAATATTTGAATAAGTCATTTGATTGGCTGTCTGTTGGCCTATTGTCCTTGAATGGATTGTTCATATTTTTCTTTGTTAATCAAATTCTCATTATCATATAGTGTCAGTCCAGGGCACAGCTAGATATCACAGCTCACCTCTCTGTGAAACAATGAGCACTTTATACTGGATGGACAGATGATTGATTGGTTGAATTATAACATTTACTGTACGTCTTTATTTTGACTGACGAGAGAGAGAGCTGACCTTTAGGAATGTGTGTGTGTGTGTTTTGTGTGTTTGTGTGTGTGTTTTGTGTGTTGTGTGTGTGTGTTCTGTGTGTGTGTAGGGGATGAGGTCCCACTTCCATCATCACAAAGCTAAAGTGTTGTGTGTGGGCGGGGCTGTCAGTCGCCCAGAAGGGGTAACCGGAGCGTGTTTGGTGGGGGTGGGGAGTGAATTGGCAGCGTTGTCATAGTAACACAGAGGATGTCAGAGAGCCATGTGCTCTGCGCTTCTGTCGTCTGCTCCCGTCTTCCATATCTCCGTCTCTCTGTCTATTTTTCTTCCTCTCCAGCCTTCTCTCACACTCTCCCACCCAAACCGACCAGGAAATGGCTCTCCTCCATGGTTGCCATGCCAACTGCCTGCAGCCCTGGTGGTGAGCGGAGGGGAGCGTGATAATGACATTACTCTCACTGGGCTAACTGTGCTCATCCTTCATTTCTCTTGTCTTTCCATCCCTCTCTTCCTCTCTGCTCCCCACCACCATTCAGCTCTCTCTCTCTCTCATCCTCTCTTATTTCCATATCTGCACCTCACCCGTTGCATGCTCTTTTATTCTCATCAGCACTCTCTTGATCTCTTGTAGTGTCTGTGTGAGTATGTGCGTGTATTACAGTACTGTGTAATTTCCATGAACTACGTTTGATAAGTTGACATGTCCTGTTCACGTGCTATTTTCCATCTAAATTTTTAAAAGGTATTTCTTCTTTGCATGGTGCTAGCAACCCCAAGGTCATAGGTTTGATTCCCAGGGAATATAAATCAGTTTAATACATAAATGTAAGTGTAACTTGCAACACACACGCACAAACAAAATTATAAAACTAACAAAATTATAATTATATGGAAAAATTACAGAGATGCTCGTATTAAAGGATTAGTTAACTTCCAGAATAAAAAATTCCTGATAATTTACTCACCCCCATGTCATCCAAGATGTTCATGTCTTTCTTTCTTCAGTCGTAAAGAAAGCTGAAGTATAGGGGTCTTACCTAGAGAAACTAAATTATTTTTATCCACAAATGCTCGTCTTGCACTAGCTCGACTTCACGCATTACGTAGTCACATTGGAAAGATCACGTGTGACGTAGGCTGAAGTACCGACCCAGTGTTTACAAAGTGAACGTGCAAAGAAAGTCAAATGCCCTTTACAAAAAACCCCTACCCTACCTTTTTGAACCGGAGTACACAGACAAAGAGCTAACCACGCGTGACCTTTCCAGTGTGAGATGCGCTTTTGTGGTTAAAAAGTTTATACATTTTAATTTTTTTAGAAAATGACTGATCGTTTCACTAGATAAGACCCTTATTCCTCAGCTGGGATCGCGTAGAGCCCTTTGAAACTGCATTAATGGCCACCATTAAAGTCCATTAATAATGAGAAATCCCTAATGTTTTTCCTCAAAAGCCTTAAAGGTGCAATAGGTGATTGTCTTCAAAAACATTTTTTGTTATGCTGGTTGAAAGTCTCTTCACATCCCGATAGCAATTATTAAGTTAAGTGGTCTAAATGTATTTGTCTGTATTTATATATTCTGTGAAAGGCATAGGATCAAGAAATGTTCGTCCAATCAAAACGCTCGGTCCGAGCGTTTTAATTGGCTTTCAGACCTCCCTGTCAACATATGTATTAGCATACCTCTGCGCACTGGGTTCGTGGAGACAGGATACGTCATCAGCGTGTTCACACACACTGTGCAGACAGAGCGAGAATGACAGACGAACATCAACAACCCCATCTTCCTCCCTGGTATTGTAGTACTTTTAAAGTGTTCTCACCGGTGAATGACACATGATGTAGCCCAGCGGTTAATCCTGTCCTCGTGCCAGCTTGTTAGAAGTGAGCTACGTGCATGAACTGTGTTCCGATCGATATGATCCCTACAGTGTTCATTGCTCCCTCCTCACTGAGCAGGGAAATCCGTTGAAGTTTACTTCACTTCTGAACATGGGCTGGAATTGGGAACGTCTGATGTAGCCTATTGTAGTAATGTTGTCTCTAGTACTCTGGTCTGTGAGCGTAAATGCGTTCAGGGGGCATGGCTTTGGACAGCGATTGCAGGGAGGGTGGGACGTTCGCTTTCAGTGCTATCAGGCTAAAGTTAGCATTTTCCAAGATCTCAGACTGCACCTTTAATTTCTTTTCGTTTAAAGAAAGACATGAACATCTTGGATGACATGGGGGTGAGTAAATCATCAGGAAATTTTCATTCTGGAAGTGGACTCATCCTTTAATTGAGAACCACACAGAATGTACTCTACAGTAGGAACCTAAAAAAGGTTTTTAATTTTTTTTGCATGTTTGTCACACTTTTGTTTCAGATCATCAAACAAATTTAATATTACACACAGATAATGCAAGTAAATACAAAATACAGTTTTTAAATGATTATTTATTTTATTAAGGGAAAAAAGCTGTCCAAACCTGCCTGGCACTACGTGAAAAGTAATTGCCCCTAAATCTAATAACTGGTTGTGCCACGCTTTGCAGCAACAACTGCAATCAAGTGTTTGCGATAACTGGCAATGAGTCTTTCACATCGCTGTGGAGGAATTTTGGCCCACTCTTCTTTGCAGAATTGTGTTAATTCCCCCCAAGCATCCACATTGGAGGGTTTTCGAGCATGAATGGACTGTTTAAGCATCTCAATTGGATTTAAGTCCTGACTTTGATTTGGCCACTCCAAAACCATAATTTAGTTTTTATTGAGCCATTCAGAGGTGGACTTGCTGGTGTGTTTGGGATCATTGTCCTGCTGCATAACCCAAGTGCGCTTGAGCTTGAGGTCACAAACTGATGGCCGGACATTCTCCTTCAGGATTTTCTGATAGAGTGCAGAATTCATGGTTCCGTCAATTATGGCAAGTTGTCCAGGTCCTGAAGCTGCAAAGCAGCCCCAGACCATCACACTACCACCACCATGTTTGACTGTTGCTATGATGTTCTTTTTATGAAATGCTGTATTGGTTTTACGCCAGATGTAACAGGACACACACACCTTCCAAAAAAGTTCAACTTTTGTCTCATCAGTCCATAGAATATTTGGCCAAAAGTCTTGGGGATAAATCAAGATATTTTTTGGCAAATGAGAGACGAGCCTTTGTGTTCTTTTTTGGTCAGCAGTGGCTTTTGCCTTGGAACTCTCCCATGGATGCCGTTTTTGCCCAGTCTCTTTCTTATTGTTGAATCATGAACACTGACCTTAATTGAGGCAAGTGAGGCCTGCAGTTCTTTAGATGTTGTTCTGGGTTCTTTTATGACCTCTTGGATGAGTCGTTGTTGTGTTCTTGGAGTAATTTTGGTTGGCCGGCATTTCCTGGGAAGGTTCACCATTGTTCCAGCTTTTCTCCTTTTGTGGATAATGGCTCTGACTGTGGTTTGCTGGAGTTCCAAAGCCTTAGAAATGGCTTTAAAATCTTTTCCAGACTGATACATGTCAACTGTTTTGATTCTCATCTGTTCTTGAATTTCTTTAGATCGCGGCATGATGTGTTGCTCTTTAAGCATGCTTCACTTTGTCAGACAGGTTCTATTTAAGTGATTTCTTGATTGCGAACAGTTGTGGCAGTAATCAGGCCTGGGTGTGTCTAGTGAAATTAAACTCCGCTTTCTAAAATAATGTGGTTAATTGCATGATTTAACAGGAGGGGGCAATTAATTTTTCACGTGGGGCCATGTAGGTTTGGACAGCTTTTTTCACTTAATAAATGAAATCATCATTTAAAAACTGCATTTTGTATTTACTTGCATTATCTTTGTGTAATATTACAATTTGTTTGATGATCTGAAACATTAAAGTGTGACAAACATGCAAAAAAATAAGAAATCAGGAAGGGGGCCAACACTTTTTCACACCACTGTACTATATTCCTGTCAAAACAGAGGGTTTGGCCAGACGTGTCAAAGGACCTGTCCTTGTTTATTTACTTAAATAGCCATAGCTCCACCACATCTTAATTGCAGAGATGTGATTTGGACAAAAAATGTAATAAATTAATAAAAAAAAATTGAAGTGCAAGATGATAGCATCACTACATTTGATTTGTTCCACTGAGAGAGAAGTCTGCTGAAAGATAATTTTGCCAGCTTTTAGAATTAAAATAACACAGTCGGCCTAAAAGACATAGACTAAAAGCCACAACTTAATTTTTGAAATGGTAAGCAGTTACAGAACCTAACTTTCCTTATACATATTAATGTTAACCCTGGAGAAGATGATATGCGTCAACTACCCATATGTGTGTCGGTGTGTACGTGTGTAGTATAGCAGGCACCAGTGGCGCTTTTTCAACATCAGTGAGGGAGGGAGGCGGTTCCTATTCAAAGCCCCCTCTCTTTCTCTCCCTCCACACACACTCACAAACACACACTCTCTCTTACACACTCACACACCCCCCTGCTTTGGACACAAATGAACCGGGAGTGTTTAACAAAGACAGTCTGGATACGTGAGGTTGGTTCTCTGGTCACAGCCTCAGCTAATGGTGCATAAAGCCGTTTGCGTGGAGACGAGAGAGACAGAGGAAGAGGATGGGGAGGGAGTGAAAGTGCTGTCAGCCATTTTTGCCTTTTTTCCCCTCATTTTTTATAACGCCGTCGATCGGCATTGGTCATCACTGGTGGGAGAGTCTTACCTAATTACCTGAAACTGAAGATTGGGTTTTTGCTCATCCCTGCTTGAATTTCTCATCCTTTTGCACTGTTTCTGCTTTTATTTTAATTTCATCCCCTTTTTGTGGACTTAGTGGATGGACAGATGCCGTGTTTACCTGACAAGGAAAAACATTGATTTTCTTTTCTTTTTTTTGGACTGGGAACCGTGTTGTTCCAATTTAGTGCATCATCTCTGGTGAACATACTCTCTCCCCCTCCTTCCTCGGGAAAGATTCTCCTCTTCTCCCCTGCAAGAGGGGGGAGAAAAGACGGGAGACAGGGGAAGACTCACTGGAGGGGGGAGAGAGGGAAAGATTAGTGGGAACCAGCAGGATGCTTAAATTTCGCCCTGGCTTTGCTCCTCCATTATGAAGCCATTAGTTAGTAGTGGCGGCCATGGAGTCTCCAGCCAGGCTGATAAAAGCCCCGTAAGTATCGACCTTACATTGCTAGCTCTCTCGCCTCAAAATACTACCAGCATTCGCTCATCAGATTAGCCTGATGTGCCGAACATGATCAGGATGGACGGGAACAGCGTTAGATGCATTGAATGGCTAACGTTACAGTCATTGCAGAAAGATAAATGAGCTTTATATGGTTTCAGAAGGCATATTTCTGTGTCTCGAACAGCATTTCTTGGAATTCATAGATTGGTTTTGATGCTCAGCTATTTAAAGGGTTAATTGCATGTATGCAGATCTGTTTTAATTGACATTTCATGCAAGTCTAGTGTAGCGCTGTGTTGTATCGCTCGACTATATTGTTTTATGTGTATCTATATTGTATTGCTTGGAATATTGTTTTATGAGAGGCTGTCGAGAGCCACGACCTCATTCATCCACTGCTAGTGTAATGTGTGTCAGTGTGTGAAGGCAGCCATGTGCACACCGCCCCCCGTCACCCCGCACACGCTCAGACATGTGTGTACTGGATGATGAAATGGCCAAGATCGTGCCGTGCTTGTCACAGCTATTGGGAATCAGTTTTAAATTTAAATGGCTTTATGATGTGTGTGAGCGTTTGAGTGTGGGAGGAGTTATGACATCGCTGAACGATGCTGTCAGCTCAATATATGTTGCATTCATAAAGCCATTTGTGACTGAACTCATTTTTCACGCCTCAATGCTTGTTCACATACGTGTGTGTGTGTGTGTGTGTGTGTATGCGAGTGAGTGATCACGATCTGTGGTGTTTGCACACGGGTGGCATCGGAAAGCAATCAGCATTGGACTGCTGAGTAGAATGATGAGCACTTTTAGCTGTAAATGAATTGATCTTCTGTCAGCCATAATGTGCTAGTGTTCATTTGGCCTTGTGCAAGCCCTGAAAACTTGTGCTGGTCTTCGAACATCTTCATAGACCCTGACATAACAGTGTGTTGCTATGCAACAAATACAACAATTCACTGTGCAAGTTGCAGTGATACTGTGAACAGGTGTTTCTTGTCAGAGTGTGAAGGATTTAGCACAACTAGAAAAATGTATTGACCAATCAGATGTCAGAACCGAATTTATGTTTTTACAATATTATTTTCCCCTTAAGGCATGCTAGTTCACTCGGTGGCCATCTTGGTAACTCCACTGGGCAGCTATTTTCTA
Organism: Sinocyclocheilus anophthalmus; assembly: GCA_018155175.1. NCBI lineage: Eukaryota > Metazoa > Chordata > Actinopteri > Cypriniformes > Cyprinidae > Sinocyclocheilus > Sinocyclocheilus anophthalmus. Next base: position 17,706 of record JADLZN010004546.1, read on the forward strand.
TCTAGATTTTTTTGTTTTTTTAAATGTAAGGCAGGTATTCCACCATACTGAGCATTTTGATTTCTCCTAATTATTTTTCGACATCTCCTCTTCATACTTTCATTGATTCACTTCAGTGCAAGAATTTATATTAATGTTCATGCATTCTTCATATTATGTTTTATACCTCTTCGTTTCATGAAGTTGCGTAGATATGGCTGCTGTTTACAATAGTAAACTTCAATGAAGTCAAAAACTATTTTTTGGGTTCCTATATACACTAACATTCAAAAGTTTGAGGTCAGTAAGAATTTTTTAATGAATAAGTCATTTATGCTCACCAAGGCTGCGTTTATGTGATGAATGCATACAGCAAAACAGTAATTTTGTAGAACAGTAAAAATAAATGAATAATTCCATTTGAATATACAGTATATTAAAATGTAATTTATTCCTTTGGGATGGCAAAGTGTGGTGCTAGTATCATACTCTACGTTGAGCTGCAGGAATTATACAAATTCATATAGTTTGTTCTGTAACTGTAGTACAAAAGTTCTTCAAATATAATTTGGCCATTGTTCCTCTTTTTGCAAAAGTCTTCCGTTTTTAATGTTTTCATACAAAAAATATATATATATCTCTACTAATTTGCAGTTGCTCCAGTGAGAATGTGTGTACAGAGCTCTTTTTTAAGACCTGTAGGACGCATGCTGTTTATCATCATTTAGTTGCGTCTTTAAGGAGATCAGAACTTGGAGAGTTTAATTGTAGACACTCTTTCATTGAATATCAGGAAGTTGTCGTTTTCCTTAGCTTTATTCCCTACATTAGCGTAGTAAATATATTGGCGTGTGTTTGTGAGAATATCGGTTCTGTTTAATCTGACGCCCAGCCAAAGCTCTTTAATCTTTTGATCCTGTCAGCTCAGGAAAGTGAGAGGCCCCTAGAGCGATGCTGAGGATTATGGGATAGGTTTGCAGCTTTGAGTCCTCCAGCGTCAGCCCTTTTTTTTATAATGTCACACCTTTTGCTTTGACGGACATGAGCTCATCACACGCATATAAGCTCTGGGTTCACACATCCACACCTTAAATGCTTAACAGCAGGTAGGGTTTTGTTAGAAACAAGTATGCATGCAATTGTGCATTAAAAATAAGCTTTCCTACCTTCATAAAGCAATTTTTTGTTGCACTCTTATCTGGTTATGTAGATCATTAAGACTGCAGTATCTTTTTTGGACTTGCATTCATACAGATAAGTGTGAAAGGTCAATGTTGCCTCAAGCCCATTCATTTATTTACAAACTCCCACAAGAGTGATATTTGGGACCCCTGCGAGTTTAGCGTGCTGTCTGTGACCTGTGCGCTGTTTGACTAAAAGCCTCTTGGGTTAATTGACTGAGGCCTAACCTAAATTGTGTAGTAGGAGAGTTAAGTCTTTATTATGTGCAACAGTGACATGAAAAGGGCACTTAAAGGACAGAAGCGGACCCCTGGGTGGGCACAGGAGGCAGGCAGGATATTGCTATTGACACATGTATATCAACTGCTGTCACTACCAACATTTTGTCCAAATTATGTCTTTGCATACCAAAGATGTATGTAGAGTCAAAACGGGCTGGGCTTTTGCTGATAAATGGAACAATTTTGGTCATTTTTTTAATTTGAGTGTTTTTAATTTTGCCCTGAGGAGCTTATGCTACCATTAATCCTTTGCTGGACTATTTTCTCTTTTTTTTTGTGATGGAAAAAAAAAAGGTTTTATCGCTGTGTATGTAGAATCGTCCCTCCAAATTAATGCATTTTTGTTGTTTTTGAATTCTTATTACTTTGAATTTTTGAGATCACAGCTGAAAGTGCAATATTGTGTTGTGTGTGTGGTGTATAATAGATATATATTATATATACTATATATATAGGCTATATATCTATATACCTATTGTGTGTGGGTGTGTATGTACACATATATATATATAATACTAGGGATATGCCGGTATCAAATTTTCATGTGTGCGATTAATTGCTAATGCTTTTATCACAGTATGCGGTATTACCACGATATTTAAATTTAGTTTTAAAAAAGTGCTGTCACAATAGAGTATAACAGTTTTAATAACTTTTTTCTTATAACAAAAAATAACTGAACATTTAAATGCAGTAAAGCAATACAGAAAAATGTATAAAGTTAAAAGTTTTACACAGAGTAAAGTGCAAAAGAACTATAAAGACCAAGAAGTAACACTTTACAATATGATCTCATTAGTTAATTCATTAATAATTAATAATGAGCAATAGCTACATTTGCTACATAAGTTATTAATCTTTGTTAAAAAAATACAAGTCTTAGTTCATGTTATCTCATTAAATAACACAGTTGCAACTTTTATTTTTAACAATGTGTTATTAAATATTGAAATTAACTAAGATTAATGAATGTTTAGAATAATTTTTCATTGGCAGTTTGTTAACTAATGAATTAACTAATTTTAACTAATGAAGCCCTAATGTAAAGTGTGACAGAGCAATAAAGAATCAAAACATTTTTAAACAATATCTAGGGCATGTTGTAGTCCATATCCAAATTTTTAAAAAAGTTTCAAAATAAATAGCCTATTAAGTCTAAAATAAGTATTTGGCGCTGTGATGAACATAATAGCAAATACAAAAATCTGAATGGCTGTTTAAATCATTTAAACACATTCAGAAACCGAAAGTAGTGCAGCTGCTTTGTTTACAGGGTTTCCGGGGTAACAGCTGCATTTAAATGATTTATTATTATTATTATTTCTGCAGTTTAGCGGCATCTGCTGTCAGAGAGTGAAAGTGCGCTTCATTCCAGAAGTTCCTCTCCATGCTTTTCGCCGCGCTTTTCTCGCCGTCCGCGCTTCTCTACATCAGAGTGCGCACGCGTCTTTCACGCAGCATACAGCCATACAGCGGTGTTGTGCATTTTGACCAGTTGATGGTAAAAGTATTCTTAAAATGCATTCAAAAAAATCGGAATAATTTGTAATAAATAATTATTCACGGTATTTTGAAGTGCACCGATATAGATACGGCATACATATTTTTTTCTTCATAATGATCAGTATAAAATAAAGTTTATATATATATATATTTTTTATTTTTATTTTTATTTTTTGCATGGCACA
>JADLZN010004548.1:0-29382 GCA_018155175.1 Sinocyclocheilus anophthalmus
TCAAGTGTGACTTGATTTGCCTCATGAAGATCAATTGTGACTTGGGTAGTCTCTGAGCTAGCAACCGTCTTACAAAAAGTCTCTGGGCTGGCAGACATTTTGTGATGAGGCTCGGGTACAGGGACTACAGAACTGCAAGGTGCTGAAAATCTAGGAGTAGTGACCTCCTTAACTGTAAAGGGAGATTCACAAAACTGCAAGACAAAGTCAATAAACTGTGCCAGGGTCCAACTAGGGTCTTCATCTTGCAAGTTTAAGCTAATATTAACATCAAGACCGCGCCAGAAACAGTCCTTCACCACATCCTCATCACCCCACATAAGGTGGCTATACAAAATGAATTCCTCCACGTAACGTTCAATGGGTCTGCCATTTTGAAAAATGGAGCAGAGCACACTCACAGGGTTGAATAAACCTTTGGCTGGCTCCAAAGCTGGTCTTGTGCTCAAAATAAAGCTGCTGGATCCAGTTGTGGCAGAGTATTCTGTAACGGGGCTGACGAGACGTGAGACGTGCGGATCCATATGCAAAGCTTTATTTGGAGAAGACAGAGACATGGTCATAAGACAGGCAGGGTAAACAGTGGCAACCAGGAATATGGCAGGCAAGACACAAGAATAATCCTAGGGCTAGCGTGGGTCAACGATAGGCAGACAGAGTCACAGGGGCAAGACTAAAGGGAGAAATCCAGGAAAAACAGGTGAAGATCAAAACTGAGAAAACAGACAAGGCAAGGCAAAACTAGGCTAAGGCTAAGGGAAAACTAGGCTAAGGCTAAGGCAAAACTAGGCTAAGGCTAAGGAAATAACTAGGCTAAGGGCTAAGGCAAAACTAGGCTAGGCTTGTAGAGTAGCTATCGCTAGGAAGAGTGTAATCAAGGACAATAATCAGGCAGAGATTGCCTTAGACCTCGTTTTGCCTGAGCCTAGTTTTGCCGTGCTCTGTCTCCTTCGAGTTTTCGATCTCAGCTTAGCCTTAGCTTAGTTTGAGGGTTAAATAGTGAGGGAGTGATATGAAACAGCTGGGTTCAATCAGTGTAAACAGGTGTGTGCAAATCGTGCTGAGTGCAATCAGTGCAATGAAAGATGGGATATGTAGGCCGGAGAGATGTGCAACAGTGTGTGTGCGTGAAGTCAATGAAAATTGGAAGTGGTCAGGACCGGATGGTGACAAAATTGTGCTACTACAACACTTCTAGACACAGATCTCAATAATAATATTTTATATTAATAATAATTGAGCCTCCAAATCAGCATTAGGATGGTTCCTACATAATCATCATGGACACATTGACAAACGTGGCAGTAAAAATTCAGCTCTGCATATAGGTATAAATTACATAAAAATATTATCAAAATTTAAAAAAAAACAACAGTTCTTTTTAAATATTTGTAATAAGAATCATTATATTATTATTATTTTATCAAATAAATTGCAGCCATGGGGAGCATAAGAATCATTAAGTTCTTAAACATTCCAAAACTTCGGACTGCCACAAGTTATAAAAATGCTTATAACCAGTCAAGCTGGTTGATGGTACTTAGCTGGTTGTTACAGCCAGTCTCCCAGCTGACCAGATAAAGAAGTGGCCAAAATACCCGCTAAAACCAACCGGCTGACCAGCTATGACCAGGTGGATGACCAGCTAAAACCAGCCAACTGGCTTAGGCTGGTTTTAGCTGTTTTATTATAAAAAAAAATTTCAGCAGGAATAATGCATTCAGATCAGTATTTAATAGGGGTGTGACAGTACACAGAAGTCACGTTTCGTTACGTACCTCCGTTTTGAGGTCACAGTTTGATACGAGTTCGGTAGAACAGGAAATTTATTTATTTTTTTAACAGAATTTGAACAGACAGTAGTGCTACATACATGAAGCATGAACAGTTGTTTTGTATTTGAATTAGATTGTTTATTTCAAGATCAAAAGCAAAAAACAGAATAGCTCTGGAATTTAGCTGGAACATACAAACTATGGCAATGACAATCTCAGGTACTGATTATGACTGACTGTATTCGTCATCTGACTGCATGAACCGAAACGTGGCGGTTTGGGCCCTGTATCTAAACCAATAAAATACACACTAACCAAACAAACAATACACACAGTAGCACACAAAATCATGATATTATGATATCATTTATAATATCATGATGAAGTTCAACTGAAGGTCAAAACTAAATATAGTCATTGCACAAAAAGCTTACAATCAAATGTAAAGCATTATTGTTTAGAGCCTAAGGTGTCATGTCAAACTAGGATGAAAAGAAAAAACAACATCAAAAAATTTAATTCTGTGATCCAAGGGATCAGTGAGTCAAAGGGCTGGTGTTGATAAATCCCAGATGACTCTTCCGTCTGGCTGGAGAGAACTTCTTCCAATCTTTTCATAGAACAGGACTCGCTGCAATGATTCATTTAAAATCCTGAGAAATTAGGTGTTCACTTCTCAGACTGATATTGTTTCCTGAATTAGCTGTGTGTGAAAGAGATACGTTTAAATTATATCAGTCTAAACAGCATATCCATCATTTGTTGTAAATAATAAAAACAAATTAGTGTCTGAAATTTTTACAACAGCAAAATCATTAGATAAAAGAACAGTAATATAATTGAGGCCAAAGTGCACAAGAACACATGTGAAGGTAAAATAAAGTGGTGTGCAAAAAACAAGGGACAACAGATGTTTTTTTTTTGCTCACCATTAACCCATAAACTTTGCACAATATCGAGAACTTACTGTCACTCCAAAGCAGCCACAAGCTGAACGCAGCAAGACCTGTAGCAAGCGGTGGTTTTATATTTCCATTTCCAGTAAAACCACACTCAAAGAAAAAGAGAGAGAACTATTTGCAATGTGTCAACAGACTTCAGAAAATCAGTTTAAAGGACAATTAGGTCACATTCAAATGAGAATGAAAGAAACAACAAAAACAAAGTGGGATGGGGGCTAAATCTAAAAAAATATGGATTTTTTCCAATGGCAGTCAGTGTGGAGCGAGAGAAGTGTGATTTGAGCGGAAAGGATTCTTTAAGTTGGCAAAGGAAAGCAGTTGTAAAGCTGTGGTTGATCACTCACTGCCGCAGTGAGAGGGATGGACCACAAAGCTTGATTAACCCACATATAATTAGAGCTTATTTAACATGTTGGGATACACAGGACTACGCCTTTATAACAGTTTAAATGTTTATTTTTTTCTCTGTGAGCAATGTCACAGTCAGAGATGTCTTCTGGGAGAGAATATCTAAAAGTATCTCTAACTTTTAAAAATTGATTTTGTGAGGTTTCAGAAAGCAGAACACCCACAACATTCACAATCTTTTTGACCTTTTTAGCATCAACAAAATCCCCCCAGTGTCCACAAACAACACCATCATCATCATCACCACCACCAAGTTTCAACTTCATGTTTAAAACAACAGTTCCTCTCAGGGCAGCAGGTTGGGGAATTTCCTCCTCGGCCGTGGGAGTTTCCCCCAATGAGCTAGCTGCTTAGGCACAGCACAACACCACTGGTTACTAGTGCCCCCTGTAGAAGAAGGTAGAGGCGCGGAGGAGTGGATTGATTGGGGTGTTGTGTGAGGTTCGATAACGTGGTACCAAAGCGGAGCATATTTTTGGACCGGTAATTTGTGCCAACAACTCACTCATTCTGCGGATGTGGCTGTGCACCAACAAAAACACCTTTGTGTGCTGACAAACACAAAACACAAAAAAAAAATATGGCCGGAGAGGAGCACGGCAGAGGTTATAAAGAAATAAAGAATTACTGTCAAGGGAAAAACCCGAACTACGGTACAGTTAATAAGCCAACACAGGTTGATTTTTAGGTTGTTCACATCCAGTTGTGTTAGTTTGTACGGTTAGGCTGTGTACATGAGCACCACCCGATCTCGCAGATGTGAGTTTTTAAATGCAAATAATAGAGAGAATTATATAAAATGAACAAATCAAACATATGTAATAATATATAATGTTGTAATTATTTAAATAAATACACTAATTTATACAAGTGTTGAGTGACCACAGGCATAAACAGGCAAACAATCCTGGAAAGTCCAGGTTTACCTATGACAACGCATTATAATGGACCTCCAAATCCTGACGCAGGCATCTATGCAGGAGTCTCAAACACGATACTTGTCTGCTGTTACTGTGACAATCTGTTCAGTGTTAGAAAAAACGAGAGCGGAAAAGTAACATAAAAGCGAAAAGAAGAGAGAATACAAACAAACAAGGGGAATACATCCACGGAACAGTTAATTCAGTGAGGGCGACATAGTTGAAAACTGCCACCTTCAGATGTCAAAATCACCCACAGCCACACAACGACATGAAAGAGACACAACAGTCCAGTAGGATGGTTTTGAAATGCAAAACACCAACACTGCTTTTTCCCCACCCACCCCCCCCTGAACACTGTTTAGTTTTATCCTTCCGTATTCATACATTAACTACAGGTTTGATGTATGCGTGTGTTTTGGTATTCGAGAGCGTGGAGAGGTGAGGGTGCAAACGAATGCTGAGGTGCTGGAATTCACAGGAGAAGTGCTTCATTAAAACCAACAGCTTGCCGACCGCAACTGAGGCGCTCTATGTGTGCTGCAGCAGAAACTGTATGTAAGTGGTTTATTACGTGCCTAGAACTCCATTTGCGTCAAATTAAATGCAGATTATGAAGATTTCTTTCAGTAGAGTGGTTAAAGGAGAGAGTATGTAGATTTTTTTTCAATTTTATGTGTTGTTGTGCTTGATTGTTAATCATTTAATTACAAAATTGTGTGATTTCACGTTATCCTTTAACCTCCTAGCAAAGTTCTAGTTGGCTGTGGTGTGGCTGGTCTCTCTGCTCCACTGGGTTTATGTCTGTTAGGGTCTTTTGAGAGCCTTGATGTTGCTCCATAGATTGCTGCACGCTGGACTTATTGATCTGCTTGTTGACCACCTTGGCCCTAACTATCTAGTCAGCTCATAATTTTACCTGTGGTTGTTGACGCTCCATCTAGGGCCAGCATTGATGGGCCTCTGGTCCTTTTTTAGGTCCGGGGATTGTTATCTTATCACAAAGGAGTAATAGATAATGAATAACCTTAAAAAACACTAGCTTATAAACTAACATGGTTTGCCAAATGACACAACGCTCATCCCAACCAAGGAATGTTTTTGTGTGAGTTGTTGACGGTTTTCGTATATGTGTTTATCTTAAACCTTTTTGATATTTATACTAACTACACCTAAAATTCTTTAGGACATTCTGAAATCCAGGAGGATTTCTCTTTCTGATGCTTTAAAGGCAGCCAAAAGTTCCTTTCTGGAACATTTAGTTTTCAACATCATTGAATTGCCTCTGATGTAGTGATGTTTATTCAAGCTTAAGCCTGAATAAATTATTGGAACTTCAACTAGAAACAACTTTACCTCATTCATGCCTGCTGACCCAACTGAATTAGATAAGAGTGGGGAAAAAATCCTTTGCTGGCACTCATGTGTGTCAGTGCTGTTTCTCTTATGCCCTACTGGAGGCCATTTCAGATTAGACTGCAGTCCTTAATTAGAAAAACACAGGGAAGATAGTCTGAAAACCTTCTGTCTGTTCTGGTGATGAGAACAGTAAGCACTGCATCAGTCACGGATGTACGGGTAAATAAAGACAAAAAAATGTAATAGGTTATAAGCAATGCTGAAGCAGTGCTTAAATAACTGTATTATATTAAAGCAATTAAAAAATCCTGCCTGATATCTATGTTGACATTATGTCAATTCATGAATGTTCTCTCATTAACTTATTACAATGTCTAGAGGCTATAAACATCCAATCATTTTGCTTCAAACCTTACATATTTTGACACGTCATCCTGCTTCAGTGATTCACAATAAATATAATAACAAATCAATTTGAAAAACATTTAATTGAGGATCAGGTCAACTGTTCATTCTAATCTGTATTTAATGAAGACCTGAATGTGAAACATACAGTGGGTACGGAAAGTATTAAGAACCCCTTAAATTTTTCACTCTTTTTTACATTGCAGCCATTTGCTAAAATCAATTAAGTAAAAAATTTTTCCTCATTAATGTACACACATGTGATTATTCTATAGTTTTTTCTTTTAATACAATCTGCACAAAATGGCAACGTATTTGTCCCGTGTTTTTCTGTCAAATATGGGGTGTGCTAGTGTGTACTTGTTAAATGGGCAACAAATTTTTACTTAAAGGATTTATAGAAAAGGGCTAGCAATAAACAAAGAGTGAAAAATTAAGGGGGTTGAATACTTTCCGTACCATGTATATTAGCATGACAGCGCAAATGGCGAGACGGTGATGGCTGCCAGTCCGTGGCGTGCTATGCAAGGTGTTTATGTTTTTGTTATTTGTCCTGTCTATTATTTTTGTGATTGTGTTTTTATTGTGTGTGTGTATAGTTTCACCACGAGACGGATAAGTGTGGACATTGGACAGTACACAAACCACCCGATAATTTGCAACCCAGCGTTTTATTCGACTATTCAGATGTTTTGTGGACAGTGGTTGTTCGGGTGTTGTAGCTGTTGGTCGCGACTGAGTTCAAAGCGCTTCAGGAACCGCAGACGGGGAGAGGAAGCGAGCCGGCACGCCTCCGTGCAAAGTACACGACAGCGACGGTATTAGGACGCCGTTGGGCCTAGTTCATCCGATTTCTGGTCGAATTACTAGCTCTTTACCCAAACAAAAACGGACGAATCCTTTGCCTCCGAAACAAATAAAGGATTTTTTAAAACTATGAGCATCTGTGTGACACGGAAACCTGGCTGACCGACGCCTATGGGGGGGATTACCTGGACTAGCCCGCGAGTGAGCTCTTCCCGGCAATTCAGCTGTAACGCAGCACGATCTCGCGCCGCAGACATCCAACTAGGCGAAATAACGCCGAGTGGCGGGACTGACCTATTACATCAATGAGCTTGGTGTGAGAACGATGTAACGCTGTTGTCGCCCCCCATTAAACCGAGAACACTGTGCTAGATTCAGATCTAGAAGTGTATTTCATTAATTGCAAGCCGTTCTATTAGCCGCGGGAGTTTTGCTCGTTCATTCTGGTGAGTGTTTACATTCCTCCGCAAGCACACATGAGCTCAGCTTTACAGAAACTCGCTGATCAGATCAGATCACAGAGACAGAACAACAACACCTGGACTCTGTTTTAATCATTCTTGGGGACTTTATTAAAGCCAATCTCTCCCGTGAACTGCCCAAATACAGACAGCACATCACATGTCCCACCAGCGACAGTAATATATTGGATCACTGTTACAACACAATAAAGACAGATATCAGTCTGTCCCACGAGCAGCTTTGGGGCTGTCTGATCACTGTTTAGTTCATCTAATACCAACCTACAGGCAGAAACTGAAATAATCTAAACCTGTATTAAGGACTGTAAAAAAAATGGACTAATGAAGCAGAGCAGGATTTACAAGCTTTTGACCTCACTGATTGGAGCGTCTCTGAAGCTGCTGCCACCGATCTGGACGAGCTCACAGACTGTAACTTCATTATATCAGTTTGTGTGAGGGAAAATCATGTCGTGCTACCTTACCGGACCCCTACTTGCAACAACGACAAACCATGGTTCACTGCAAAACTCAGACGGCTCCGTCAGGCCAAAGAAGATGCTCAAAGGAAGGGGAATAATGTCTTGTATAAAAAGGCTAAATACACACTGGAAAAGGAGAAATCAGCGATGGCAAAGGAGAGAATTATTCAGAAAATATAATAAGGGAATTTTAATTTAAATTCTCTTCGCAGAGTTGGAAGGTGGGGTGTACATCAGTGTGGAAAAAAGTCATAAAAGAACATCAGCCGCAAATTACCAAAGATCACCATCCCCAGCACTGTGGAGAACAACACAGGAAGACGATCTGAACGAGTGCTACTGAGGTTTGAAAAAAACCACCACACCCGCCCTGAACAGCTTCTACCAAACAAACACCATGTCACAATCCGCAACCCCCTACTCCCCCATACACCTGCCAATTTAGCTCAGCGAAGAAGCGGTGCGCCGGTCTACGGGAAGCAGAAAGGAGGGGAAAAAGAAACGCACCCGGACCAGACTGTGTTACAACAGCTGGCTGAAATCCTGTGAACTTGACCAGCTGGACCCCATCTTCACAAGATCTCATAGGATTGATCACGGGAGCTGTAGTGAATCTTCTCTTTCATGCTATCAAACGCTCCACCAATCTCCGTCCCAACGAAACCCAAACTTACTGACTTTAATGAATACAGAAAAACCTGTGGCTCTACGTCTGTGGTCAGTCATTTGATAGACTGGTCCTGGCCTACCTGAAGGATATCACTGGACCCCTGCTGGATCCTCTTCAGTTTGCCTACAAAACAAACAGGTCTGTGGACGATGCAGTAAAAATGGGACTGCATTATGTTCTGCAACAACTAGACAGACCAGGGACTTATGTGAGAATCCTGTTCATGGACTACAGCTCGGCATTTAACACTATCATCCCAAACCTCCTACTGCCCAAACTAAATCAGCTCTCCGTGCCCACCTCCGTCTATCAGTGGATCAACAGCTTCCTGACAAACAGACAGCAGCTAGTGAGGCTGAGAAAACGCACATCCAACACCCACACCATCAGCACTGGAGCTCCTCAGGGATGTGTTCTCTCTCCACTGCTCTTCTCCCTGTACACCAACGACTGCACATTTAAAGACCCCTCTGTCAAGCTCCTAAAATTCGCAGACGACACCACACTCATCGGCCTAATTCAAGACGGTGACGAGTCTGCTTACAGACAAGAAGTTGAGCATCTGGCTGTCTGGTGCTGTCACAACAACCTGGAGCTCAACACGCTCAAAAACAGTGGAGATGATCGTGGACTTCAGGAAGAACCCCCCTGCACTCCCCCCCACGCACCATCATGGACAGCACTGTGACTGCAGTGGATTCATTCAGGTTCCTGGGCACCACAATATCTCAGGATCTGAAGTGGGACACTCACATAGACTCAATTGTTTAAAAAGGCCCAGCAGAGGTTGTACTTTTTTCGCCAGTTGAGGAAGTTCAACCTGTCACAGGAGTTGCTGAAACAGTTCTACTCTGCCATTTATTGAATCTGTCCTCTGCACTTCAAGAACTGTCTGGTTCAGCTCAGCTACCAAATCTGACCACAGAAGACTACAGAGGATAGTCCGGACTGCTGAGCGAATCATTGGTAAAACCCTCCCTTCTCTCCAAGAACTGTAAAAGGGCTGGCAGAATCACTCTGGAACCCTCACATCCAGCACACTCCCTCTTAGAACTGTTGCCATCTGGTCGACGCTAAAGAGCACTGAGCACCAGAAAGACCAGACACAGGAACAGTTTCTTCCATCAGGCAATCCATCTCATGAACACTTAAAAATAACTGTGCAACACACACTATTTATTCACTCACACACTTATTTATCTAACACACACACTAAGTCTACATTTCAATTTGCACATAATACCTGTACATACAACTGTCTATTGTAATATACATGCACATACAATTGTCGATTGTATATTTTAGTCTTAGTTTACTTTGTTCTAGTGTTTGTCTAGTTTTTAGTTTTTATATTATCTGATGTTTTTGTTCGGCAAGTGTTATCTGTACACTTGGGTTCTGTCATGAAAACAATCATCGTATGTGTAAACTCTAATCTGGGCGATAAAGAACCCTTCTGATTCTGATTCTGATTCTGACTAATGACCCCGCCCTTGAATACCCATGACAATATCTGCTTAGAATCATGTTACAGACGTAAGTGAGTGTGTTTGGCTATTTAAAAAAAATCTATAGACTCAAATATCACCCTTCTTGCATATAGCTTCAGAGGTAACGCTGATATTATCGGTGTGGAACATAAGATGACTTCCTTTCCATACATTACACTGATGTCATGGATCTTGTCACTGATTCCCACACATTTGTAAGGTTAATCCACTATTAAACACATTATGAAAGCAACTGACCTTGTTGACTTGTCCTTTTTAAGTATGTCAAATGGAGGTAATGGAAAAGTGCAAAAAAAAATTAGGAAAATTAATTGAGATTTTGATAATGTTATAATATTACAAACTAACTACAATTTAAAAAAAAACTATAAAGAGATTTTGTCACTAACTAAATAAATACCATTACATACAAAATAAAAAATACATTTGTATGTTCACCTCATTCTATGCAACAACGCAACATTTAAGCACAATCATCAACAAAAATAACATGTGTGCACTGTCCCGAGGCCATGAAAATTATTCAACAACAGAAAGAAATTCATTTAGATTTTGATGATGTCATAATATTATAAACTAACTGTTTAATGATGAAATCTAATAGAATACCTACATTTTAATAAAATTCTAAAAAGGCAGATTCTTCAATAATGGATAATATGAAACAATATACAGTATATGTGAACTGCAATATTCTCCACTGACCCATATTCCCTCCACTCACATATATGCAACTAAAACCATAAAATAAACTATAAATGTTTTAAAATCAAGCGTACTTGCTAACAGGTGGGAGTCATATTTTTCTGATGGGCAAAAAAAAAAAAGACAGATGAAGAATACAATTTTTAAAACTATTATAAAGCAGCAGGATTTAGTGACCAAGAATAGCTTTTAACTTATTCAGCTTATTAAGTCCTGTGACTAGTGGGGGGCGGGGCATTCACTCACTGTCATCTTAACAATACCTAATTGCTAAAATTCATAGACATTTGTTAACACAGAGTATGTTCGAATAAATAAGGGCAATTATATGATACAATAGACAGTAATTGTGGTTAAAATTCTTTTCAACCACAAAGCACACATCCCTGATGTACTACGCTAATTAAAGCTCAGGTTTGGAGAGCAGGTGCACCGAGAGCAGAGGGATCTTTGTTTTTTTATGAACCATGTTCACAGCTCTTCGTGTTTCCAGCCTCTCAAGGACACTGTTTATGCTGCCATGCTCTAAAAACGGATTTTCCCAATAGACTCTTTGGTCTCTGACACCATAGAAATACATCCAGCTCTTTCATTTTACTGTGTGGTTCACTTTCAGTTTACATGTTAGACCTGTTGACAAGAAGTGTGTCTTTTCAAGGAGAAACCTGTCGAGCCAGTTTGGTGAGCCCTCTGTCAGAGAGATGCCAACAGGTGTATTTTTAAAAGACGGATATAGAAAACAGTATAATTACAACTTCAGGCATCGTACAAGTACACTTACAGCAGCAATACAAATTAATACTTAACCTGCTCTCCCAGGAAATGGCAATCCGGAACTTCGCCATTGAGTATGATGCCTTAAATGACCGCAACACCTTCAGCAATGGGGATACTTTGGCGGGCAGAGTTATCATGGAGGTGTCAAAGGAAACCAAAATCAAGGCTCTGACTGTCGAGGTGAAAGGCAAGGCTGATGTGTCATGGACTGAGTCACACGGGGAAGAGAGTGTGACGTACTGGGATAAAGAAAAGTATTTCTCACAAACTCAATCTGTTTTACTGGAGGATAACACAGATGGTAATATTTGATGTGACAGATGATGTTATAAACACTCATCTGTTCAAAACAATCTTTAAATTTAAAGTCATGTAGTGTAGTGCAATACAAAGACTATATATAGTTATAAATATAAAAACATAAAATACTGAACAACATTATGATTATGTAATGTGGTCCGTACCCACAGGTGCCTGAGACAGAATCCTTTGCCTAGGTACAACTCGCTGCTCAAGTTTTGGGTCAGTAAGGATTTTTTTTATGTTATGGTTTAAATTAATAATATACTTTTATTTCGAAAGCAAGGACACATTATATATCTGATCTCAAATGTGAGCAGATAAAAGAACCTTATAATTATCTGAAAGTATTCAAAAATATTATATTTCATTAATGCTGTTCTTTCAACTTTTTTTATCAATAATCCTGAAAAAAGGGATCGAATTACAAACAAAAATATTATGCACACAACTATTTAAACTTGAATAGAATAGAAATATCTTTTGAGCACTAAAATCAGCATGGATGGGAGATGATTATGTGAGCAATGGCTGCGGAAATAAAATTCCGCTTTGCCATCCGGTTTTTTTTTTCACCATATCGAATAATTACATTTTACACCCCATATATTTACAAAATAGAAAAAAATTCCTTGTAATATTCACAGGTAAGACTGTTTTTGCTGTATTGTTTTAATCAAATGAATGAAAGCAGGTCTATGTGTATAAGAGACTTCTTTCAAAAACAAGTACATATCTCTTTGCTAGGCTCTGTTACTCTTGTGGCTGGTAGACATGTCTTCCCTTTCGCTTTTCAGCTTCCCTACCAGTAAGTCATCATCTTCTTGTCCTGCAGGAATTCAGTCTCGTTGATAGATGTGACTTATAGATAGACAGTATATACTTATTGATTCCTGAGAGAAAATCTATCTTTGAAACAGTCTGTTACTTTTTGCAATGTAGCCAATATTTCAATGCGCTATATTCCGTATGTTGAAATATTGATCTATCATATTAAGTTTTTCTCTCTGAAGACTGTTAGTTATTCAAACAAAATCTCTCTCACTCTCTCAGGGGCCCGCCTTCATCTTTTAAAGGTGCTCATGGTAAAATTCATTACCGACTTTCGGCAAAGTTGAGCAGGTCTATGCGATTTTTTATTCTGCGGCGAGCAAAGCTTGAGAGCAAAAGTTCGACACCTGCGTATGCCAGAGACTGCGTTGGTGATAGGTACATGATGGATGATCATAAATTATATCTAGTTAGATCAGGGGGTAAAATATTTGGCAAAAGTGCTTAGTTTTGAAGGATCATGAATTATTTTCACAATACAGACATCTGTGGCCCAATAATAATAATAAAACTCAATGATGACAATTTTAATGGTAAAAGGGCCTAAAGACTACATTGTCCTGTTGTCGAAACACAGAAAAAAATTACTCTGTAAAGGTGAGATTAACATAAACAGATTAACAGATGTAACTGTAACTTTATGAATAAGTAACACTAAAACATTCATCCTCTGCAGGCACTTTGTCATGACGCGGTACAGAAGTTGTGGAACAGACACAATTATAATGTATATTTTGCGACCTCATGGAACATAACCTTTCGTATGACACTTATTTTTGCCAATAGACAGGCTTCCAGAAATGGTTAAAAACAAGCATTTATACCCCAGAATTTTAGGTAAATACTGGATCTATCAATTTAAAAAAAGCATTGAGTAACCACATAGGATGGATGGCTCTTGTTGAATTTTTGACCAAGCCTGTTACATACAATAGCTGATCCTAACAAACAGGTGAAAAGGCCATGTACAGTCACACGGTGAGATCCTGTAAAACACGCTCACTCGCACCAAATTGTGCAGGAGAATACATTATCTGACCAGGAAGCAAAGGATTCTTTGGAGCCAGGGCAGAGAGCTGTTCATAACAGTATTACTGAAGGAGAAAGGGAGAGCCTTTTAGGGGGGTGGGCAGATCACATCCAGCGAGAAGGTCTGTGTGGTCTGAAGCGGATTGAGCGACGGTATCCCAAAGACACAGAAATCAGCACCACCATCCAGAACTGCCGAATCCTCAAAGTAGAGTATAGACTGAAGGTAGGTACCCGAAAACAAGACAGGCCTCTAGCAGGTTTCCAGTCTAGTTTGATTTCTTTTCAGCAACAAAAATGGTTTGATGTACTTTGCATTCAGGAATGTTGCTGTTTTTTTTATAGTTTGCTTTTGTGTTTTCATGAAGCAAAGGAATGGAAATAAAAGACGATGTCACTCAAGCAAGTGTTAGAGTACACGTTACTTCAAATAAGAAACGTTCATTAATAAATTATGCTTTTCACTGTTCAATTGCTGAGTACGTTTCTCTCATAAAATCATCTACAGTATAGTTTGTTCTTTCTGTTGCAGGTTATTTTGGATGTATCATTCACTAAAAACCCTGTGATTAAACTCCCGTTGATTGTACTGCCTCTACATGATGGGACCTCATCCAAAGAGTTGGAGGCAGGACTGCACCAAGATCTGGCCAAAATTAATATCTGAAATTAATATAAGCAATGAGCTAGTTTTGTTCACACTTTTGTATCAAATACAATAAACAATTATTTATTTTCAAAAATATAAAAGCATGAATAAAATAAGCAAAAATGCATATATATAGCACAAACACACACACACCTCTATATATGTATATCACCCCTATGTTGTTCCAAACCTGAATGACTTTCTTTATTCTGTGAAAAACAAAACAAAAAAAGTTTTTGAAATGAAATAGTCATGTATTTATGTGGACTATCCCTTAAAAATTCAAAGAATTTTAGTTATCTTTAAATAATTGTATTTTTTTTTTTAAATCATTTATCTTAGAACCCTCCTGACACTAATAAACACTCCTGTTTTCATTCATAATACACAAATGCATGTATACTATTTTCACAAATAATCCAAATACTTCTGACCATACAAAAAGTGCACAATAATGCAAAAATAAATAAATAAAACATAAATGAGTGTAATGGTCTCTATTGTTGGCTGTATTCTCTCTGTAACCTCATTTGTTATTAGATCATCTCAGTTAATTCAACTAAAGGGGAGAGCAAGTCATATTCCTTTTACAAAGCGAGCATGTGAAGAGAAATGGAACATCAGAATGGCATTTACCATGACACTCATGACACTCTACAGCATTATTTGGAAAGTATTTACTGTGAATGATCAGAAGCCATGTTTAGATGACAGTGATTGGATGAGTTTAGTATTTCGCCTCCTCCTGCTGGACAACAAATGCTGTTACTTCTCACTTATTTGACCTGACAGTTTAATAGTAAATCTGTTCTCTGGTGCTTGCCATGTATTTTAGTAAGTCACTTATCGATTAGAAATCTTTAACTGCTGTTGTGTATGCGCGTATGTGTGCGGAAATATGTCCAGACATTAGACAAAGCTCACGGGAGGTCGTAACAGAGGAAGTTTTATGAAACCCGTTGCTGGGGGGGGGGGGGGGGGGGGGAAAAAAAAAAGAAGAAAAAAAAAAAAAAGGGAGAGAAAAAAAAGGAAGGGGAAGAGAAGGAAAAAGAAAAAAGGGAAAAGGGAGGAGGGGGGAGGGGGGAAGGGGAAAAAGGGGAAAAGAAAAAAGGGGGGGGGGGAGAAAGGGGGGAGAGGAAAAAAAAGAAAGGGGGGAAAGAAGAAAAAAAAAAGGAAAAAAAAAAAGAAAGGAGAGGGGGGGGGGGGAAGGGGAAAAGAAAAAAAAAAAAAAAAAAAGGGAGAAAAAGAAAGAGGGGGGGAGAGGAGGGGGGGGAAAAAAAAAAAAAAAAAAAAAAAAAAAGGGAAGAGAAGGGGGAAAAAGGAAGAAGGAAAGGAGGGAGGGAAGGAGGAGAGGGGGAAAGAGAAGGGAAAGAAGAAAAAAGAAAGGAGAGAAGGAAAAAGAGAAAAAGGGGGAAGAGGGGGGGGGGGGAAGGGGGAAGGGAGGAAGGGGGGGGGGAAGGAGGGGGAAAAAGGGGGAAAAAGAAGGGGGGGGGGAAGGAGGGGGGAGAGGGGGGGGAAAGGAAGGAAAAAGGGGGGAAAAAGAGAAAAGGGAGGGGGGGGGGGGGGAAAGAAGGGGGGGGGAAGAAGGGAAGAGAAGGGGAGGAGGGGAAAAATCACGAATCATAATAATACGAGGAGCGGAAACATCGGCTGTATGTAGTGAGAACCTGAGCACGCGATAGTTAATTAATTGGGTAGCATAATATAAATCAGGATGCATTATGGTGTATTTACACCAGATGTAGGCCTTTAAGTTAATCTTGTACATATAGGATAACAGATGCAATATGGATGGTGCAACGCCTAGTACGCAGTTACGGATAGACTGCTAAGCGATACCATACAAGCATACGCGATAACTGGGCACATAAATGCACACAGTTAGCGACAGACAAAATGGAGGTACCAGGTTACTAGACGTATTTTGGGTCTGCAGGAACGAAGTGGCAGGTATGAATTCAATACGTTGCCAAATCGAACAGCACAGTTCGTTAGTTTGTAAAGAAGGAAAGGGGGGGGGAATGTCAAAGTGGACAATGTGAGGAGCAAAGAACACGACCATCGGATGAATTCTAGAAGGACGATACGGAGTGGGCCCATACCAATGTTTTCAAGCTGGCCCAGTATTTGTTAGGCATTGCACATGTGTGAATACATATCAATTCCAGTAACAGGAATAACGATTAAGGCTTACAGCCTAATAGCTAAGGCCGGTGGGACGCGATGTTATGGCGATTCCGATCAAAGGACTGGACTATGCGAATCAAGTTAGTGGGGCACAAAAGCAAAAACGCTATTGGCGCGGGCGCGGGTGCATTGCACTAGACTGGGGTGGCAATCAGATTTTGGCTAAAGAATAGCAGGAATAGGGTAAGAATTGTACACACCCTGACAGGAGTATAATTGTGACCTAGTTCGTATTACCATGATCTTCCTATAAACGACATCTTCATTTACGCGTCAACAAAAACTGGGGTATTAAGTGAAAGCGGAGTGCGAGGGTACGAAAGACTAATAGGGTGTAAAAGTACTGATTGTGTTGTGGGAACAGGGCTTGTAGGCGAGCAGTGGACGATTAACCAGAGCACACGGTCATGAGGTCCAGGGGCATTAAATAACCTGGGGTGTGACACATCTGTGACAGACATCATGATCACAAGTTTTGGACTAACTATGAGAAGTGCAGCTGATTTAAAGTCGATTGGCACGAGAGCCGATAAACGTGAAGGAACTGTGTATAGTGATTTCCGACAAAACTAACAGGGAAGAGGATTGTGACAGTGATAGGTCACTATATGTTGTCAGAGGAAGGTGCTAAGACCATGAAGACTTAAGTACGATGGAATTATACCAAAAAAACTACAGTTATACTATCCACTATGGTCTTGGGGTAAATGGGCGGGTAAATAGAGTATTTCATAAGTGCATAATCAGAATCGCTATGATAGAATACATAAATAATTATAGTTTGTTCCTAAACAAGTTGTATGTGAATAAATACAAGAATGAAAGAAAAATTACCATAGAGCCAACAATGGTAATTTTGAAAATTTTTCGATTGCAGAGAGGTTATTGCACATAAAAAAAGAGACAAGTAAATGAAGACTTGGTCAAGGGGTGTGAATCTCCTGATTGATACAGTGATGGGTCGGAAGGAGGATTTGTAACGGGAAATTAAACGCCATAATGAAGTATGGTATAGTACCATATCACAAGACAATACACTATCAAACGTCAATTTCACACAGTGAATTGATAATGTAAAAAGCGTGTAGCGCTTGAAAAGATAATTACACTGAATCATAAAGCAGATCTGGGTGAAGTGCATGTGAGAAAATCTAGGAACTATTGTTGGCAGTGGTTGAATTGGTCCAAACAGTAGCAGGCAAGAAGGGAATAAGGGAGCAGGTGAACACCCTCATATTTTCCTATACATAAAATTGAAAAAAGAGATATATTGAAATATAACAAAAGTAGGAACCACTAGAGATCATAGACATCCCACATATTTTCTATCGTTTCTCAGGTGGGAAAGGGTGGCAGGCTCCTGTTCTGTTCAAAACGTATAAAGTAAAAAAATTGCATGTGGGAAGTGTGGGTTTCACACATAATAAGTCTGGAAATAGTAATGCTTCGCCTATCAGGAAGGGGACGCTATCGCATAAGTTTGACATGTGCTAACAGGGATTCAGGATTGTGCTAGTTTATAAGGCATCCTGTATACATTCACAGATAAGGAGTGCATATATGCATTTATAAAGAGATTGTTTGCCACATTCATGTAACACTTTCGGTCATCAATGTTGGATGACTGACATGGGTGCAATGGCTGTAGAGAACAGAAAAGATTTGCACATCTCATACAAAATTCAAAAATCCAGGTCATTACCACGTGCCAAGGGCCAAGCATGTATGCCTCTTTTCACGTGACGATCAGCCCAAGACCAGATGTGTGGGCCAAAAAAACCCCGTTACCCTATAATGGATAGGCCTAATATTATCTACCACCCTAGCAACACAAATATTTCCTAATCTACATGAGCAACAGCCGTGTAACGGTTTTTGTCGTAGATCGGCACAAATAGAGATCATTTCGTTCATAAATAGAAAAATCCTATTGTTAGTTGTAAGACTGAGAGCACCACAGGGGCAGCGGGAACAAACGAAAAAATGCGTGTGTAGCCACATCCACAACTAAAAGTCACGTGAGTGCCGGTTTCGAGTCTAATGCTCAATTGAATGGTGGCGGGAGTCACAACCCTCGTCAAGCGCAGTTGTAGATTATTTATTTCAGACCATGGGTGGGGTTTTTTGTGGGGTGGCGGTGGGGGTAGTGGGTTGTCATTGTGTCCGACGTGACATCCGTGTATGGTGTTTGCCTAAAATGAATATGATTTAACGTTAGGTTTACATAAACGCATCATCCTTGCAATACTAATCCAGGCACATATCATTTTAGAGCTGATGGTACAGATCTGAGACATAGGAGTATGGCAAGGACAATGCCTAATATTAAGGCAGCTAACGGATGAGAGAGAGAATTAAGCGCGGCGGATTCTGTGATGTTAGTTGAATACTTTACTTAAAACATTCAGGCAAGGTTAACGTTCCATCTTTAATCTTTCGCTCTCAGCTGTGTCACGCAGCGTCTACTATAGCGATCGTTAAGTTACACTGCTTCAAGAACCTCGCGACTGAAATAGGTCATAGTGAGTACTGGGTATCAAAGCTGCAAACGGAGATGTGTCGGTGGTTAGATAATTCATGGGGCAAAGCGCTGTGCCAAACAAGTATCTGGGTACAGGCGGTATCCGGGCGTAGACCGATATAAGAGAAACGCGTTTTAAGTCGAGCCTAACCCTACAAAGTTAAAGATATTTGAAGCTGGGACTGGTTGTTGACCACTGTTTTACGTGACGCCAAGCTATTTAGTTTGTTACATATTTTTTAGCTTTACATAGTGTGTCGTGTGGGTTTATGGTTTTTTTCTCGATGGTTTTAAATCATGAATCCAATAATAGGCCGTAGGAGGACAACAAAATTGATATATCTCTTTATTGTGTTTGGGCCCTCCCTGGACGAGTGAGCATAGGCACGTGCCTAGAATGCCAACGCGTAAATCCAGCCCTGGCTGTTTGTCTGGTTGGAGGGGGAAGGGAATTTGAAGAAAAATTGAGAAAGTGAGGACCATCTGTCGTCTTTGTGCACAGAATATATTTTCAGCTGTTCCCAATAAAATGACTTCAATTTGTTGTGTGCAATGATGCAAATCACAAGTCCTTGAGTATTTTTAGGATTTTTAAACAAGTTGCATTCTTTGCTATAGCTAAAAATGTTCTTGCACTCAATCATGATAAACTAAATCTAAAATGGAACAAAAATCAGTATATGCATATAAGGGTCAGAGTAGAAACGTTTTATAAAATGGAGAAAACATTTCTACAAGCATTAGACATATTAATGATGTCTCAAAGTGAATTTTTAATATCTCACAACATCTGTTTAGTTTTATCCTTTACTCCCTAATTAGCTAGCTAGACAGTTTAGGGTTGAAGTTGAGCGGAAGATATGCTGTATCCCTGAACACTGAAACAAAGATGAATTTGTGCTGTCCTCAAAAATCTGCATGTGCACATTTGTAGTACTTGTGAGATTTTGTTACTCACAGATGAATGCAGTCATATTCATCCTTTGTCTGTTCTTACCTGAACAGGTGGCAGAATATGTCTAGTGATATCAAGATCAATGGACTTTTTATTGTTAATGTTTTAGTTATATTTTCTCTGTTTGCCTTGGTACCTAAAAACTGCTGACAGATATTCCCACGTGGCTTTGGGCAAGTTTTTGCAGGTCGTATGGCTTGAATTCTCTCGCTCTTTGCTGTGGGGATTGTTCTAGCATTAGGCAGCCTGGTCTCAGCTTTCTGAGGAAAATCCTTGAGAAATATGTGATGTGTGAGTAATGCTGATGGCAGGTTTACAGGCTGAGCTGTGTCCAATTCACTTTGATTGGAGTGTTGTCACTCCAAATTCTGGATCTGGCCGAGACAGCTGAAGGTCAGATATTTATAATGGAATGTCTCATAAAAAAGTAAAAGTAAAGTAAACAATATAAAATTAATATAATTTCATATTATTTGACATCTAAAAATAATATAATATTAATTGTATATTTACAACATTCTAATAACAGCTGTTCCTTTATAGCTGTTTCCTTGTATATCTGTAATAAAACAGCATAGGTCATTGTGTCACTCTCAGCCTTATGAGATGAAACTGCACCTGAGACACGTTTGTTTCTTACCCATATTTTTAGATGCATATTTTCAGCAATGCTGCTTTCATTGTCTCTCTTTTGTTCATTCCATGAACTGATGAAAGGGGTTGAATTAAAATTACACTCAAGAGAAATATGACACATCCTACACAGGAGAAAATGACTGCAGACAACTCTTTTGGTAACCACCCTCATACGGACTAGGTGTGATATATGCTTTAACCAACAGCACGCCCACCTACACCCAGGGTTTAAATTGGGCCGGGGCCGTCCGGGGTTCGACATTAACACCAAGTAAAGAATAAAGAGGTAAAAAATCTAAATGAAAAGTTTTTATATTTAAAATATAGGTAGTTAGGTTTCATCACACAACGTTTTCACCATTAGGACTGTTCAATAGTTCAATAAACAGTTCAATAAGAAAATACAATAATAATAGGTCACTTACATTTTAGGCGGAAAACGCGCATATCACAGCAACCAGCCGATTCATTGCTAAATAATTCCGTGTTTTGAACGAATCGGTTGAATCCAAGTTTCATTAGCCCATGCATAAACATCTGATGAATCTGCCGTTTGAACGAATCGCTTGAATGAACAACTCAGTGACTCACTCATTAAACGCTCACTACTGGCACCTGCTGGCGTTTTAATTTAGTTTAAAGTATCATTTCCACCATAATTTCTTGTTTGTATATTCCAAATTTTTTTTAAAACAATCTCATTACATTATTCAGTGCAATTGTATTTTTTTCAGTGTAAATTATTTAATTTGATAACGTAGAGATAACAATAATCACATTATTATAATTGAGTTTATGGATTGAATGTAAGAATTTGTAATGAAAGATGAAGTATTAATGAGGTTAGGGCGGAAATGCCTTCTATATAGGTAAAAAATGCCCTTGGATTAAATATAAAAGACATGCAGATTTCTATGTCACAGCTGATAGAAAACTGATAAGAATATTGCTTCAGAATAAATCATATTTTATGATTTTTTAATTATTATTATTATATATCAGTGGGGTCCAACGATTAATCGCATCCAAAATAAAAAAAAAAGTTGTATACATAATATATGTGTGTACTGTTTATATTTATTATGCATATATAAATACAAACAAATGCATGTATAATTTAGACAAATCTTTTATATATTTTATATAACTATAGTTATTATATTATTATATAAATATATTTAATATATAAACATTATATATTTTTCTTAAATATATACATGTAGGTGTGTTTGTGTGTTTATATATACATATAAATATACACCGTAAACACATATATTATGTAAGCAAAAACTTTTATTTTGGATGCGATTAATCACGATTAATTGTTTGACAGCCCTAATATACAGTATATGTTGTTTGTAATTTCTCCGATCACAATGCAGGCATGGTTTTATGTTTCGCGGCGCGATGCAATGCAACACGTAAAAAGACAGTATAAGTCATTATAATCCATAATTAGGTCCCCACTGGATGCAACAAATGCCTAGTTTATAATGGGTTATGTTTTTGAACCATCGCTCCGGCATGACAGGGCATCATCACAATATGGTACGCTTGAGGTATTCGGCCAATCACAAAGCACTGAATAGCTGGGCTCAATCACAGCACATCTCGCTTTTTCAGACCGATGAGCTTTGTAAAAATCTACGCGTTTCAGAAAGGCAGGGCATAGAGGAGAAACAATAATGTACAGTATGTGGAAAATAATGCGTTTTTTGAACCTTAAACCACATAAAAACATTTCATTACACAAATCACCAAAATAATGTCTTTTAGCGCGCAGCAGCATATGACCCCTTAACCCCTGCCTACACCACATTAAAACAATGCGGTTTGGTTCCCTTTAAACTCCATAGCTGCGTCCGAAATCGCATACTTCCATACTTTATAGTAGGCGAAAAACAGTATGCGAGGCGTGTAGTATGTCCGAATTCATAGTATTCGCAAAACAATAGGTGAAAAGTACCCAGATGAACTACTTCTTCCACCCGGATTCTGTACTGCATACTATGTGACTTTCACATCCATGAGGCCACGGAGAGGCGGCACCATATTCGAAAATGGCGGAAGGCGGCGACGCGGCTCTTTTCAAGTGTAATTACCTCAGGGAAAAACGTTGTTCATTGTGGTTAAATTGCACTTGTTTAACATGATCTAAGTGAACGTCTGACTTATTGAAAGTTTAAACATTGTAAATCGATGAGATGATTTTGTGAATCGACTGTAAAAAGATGTTTAATCATTTATTACTGAGCACATCAAGTTAACGAACAGATCGAGCTAGTGTCAATGCTGTTGTACAACGGCTTGTTAACTGCTTTTTTAACGGAGACATTCGTTGTTAAGCAGTTTAATGAGATTAGAAAATTCCACGGACTTTATAAAAATTTTCCCCCCTCTTTTACTAATATTTAGATGATATTTTGTTAGCTACATCAGCCTCCTCAAATTCTGATACTGCCCTGCTGATCGGTGCACAATTCTGCACCGAGGACTTTGGGATGTCAAAGCCCAGTGACACCAGCCTGTACGATGCTGCGTGGGCCAGCCAGTAGAGAAACACCAGCACCTCAACATCTTTTTCCCAGCCATGGTCAGAATCTGACTTCAAAGCGGTGATGAGGGATGTGATGGACTGTCGTGAAAGCCGGAGGTCTGATCCATCTTCGAAATACAATCGAAGAATTGGCACAGCAGCATTCAGGCGGCAGTAGGTTGTAGCAGCTGACCGACGCCGCCTCTGAGCTGTTGATCCAATCAACGTTAAAACGCCGATGAAAGCGGTAAGAAGAAACATTTCTGATGTTCGCGCAGTAGTGAGGGCTCTTTAAATTTTGGCGCTGTTGTGAAGACGCATGTCACGTGACAACATCAATATGGATGTAGTACGTCCGAATTCCATTCATACTACTCTCATTCATACTATATAGAACGTACTTTTTTAACGGTCGAGTAGTACGTTCAAATTCAAAATGTAGTACCTACTAAGCAGTATGCGATTTCGGACGCACCCTTGGTTGGCTTGGAGTCTGCGTACAGTTTGACTTCAGTGCTCAGCAGCAGCTTAATCAGGAAACATTGAGAAGCTTCTCTCACCAGTGTTGACAGAGGCTATATAAACCAGTGCTTTTTCTGGTTTAAGTGTACTCAATAAAAAAAAAAAGAAAATACCTGGACATTTTGCATGCATTGGCGATAAATGAAGCACAGTGAACTCAAAGAAAGAAAAATAGGAATTATTTTATATCTCACAATTGTGACTTATTCATTTTTCATTTTAAACTTTCTCTCACAATCTCTGAGGACAAACAACTTTCATACAAATAGTAAAAATCTAACTCAACTGAATTACAACCAAAAACATACATGTGGTATTGTGCAAAGTTAAAATAAAGTAGAGATGCACCATTTTTATTTTTTACCAAAACAAAATTAAAGTTTCCATTTAGCCAAAAATCCAAAACCATAAATAAAGTTTTAGTAATTGCATTTGGGTCATTACTGTTTTTTAGCGACCTCAGTTGTCTTTTAGTGTGATGTTAAACCAGCCGTAGTAAAGTTCTTAGGCAACGAGTTAACTCTTGATATTTTGGTCAATGATTTCGGTTCTCCAAAACTATTTTGACCAAAACCTTAAATTCTTTTTTTTTTCTTTTCTGTTTTGGTTGAATTTTGGTGCATCATTGGTGGCAGCAAGAAAAATGCCCTCCTCTTAGTCTAACCACAACTCCAATCTTCACCATAAACTCTTTATTACATTTTTTTGAAAAACTTTTGTCATCATTTACTCACCCTCAAGTTGTTCCAAACTTTGTGACTTTATTTTTTCTGTTGAACATAAAAGAAGATATTTTAAGAGCAAACAGCTGATGGTCCTCTTCGACTTCCACAGTATGGGGAAAAAACTACTATGGAAGTCAATGGGGACATTCAACTGTTACCCATCTGCAGAGAGAGAAGAACTGATGTAAAGGTCTGTTGAGACAAAAACCTTGGTTACATACAGATAGAAATGCAGAACAATCTAGAACATTGTGGAATCAGCATTTTAGGTTTTATTCAGGTAACCAAGGCAACGGTTCTCCCAGGTGAAAAAAGTATTAAACGTACTAAAGTTGAGGGGAACTCCAGTGAGACAGATCACCAGAGGATTCTATCAGGTTACTAATGGATTCAATGAACCCCTGGGTCCTCAGGCTTGTGCTGTATCTTATAAGGTACCTCTTCTATGATACAAGCCTGCAGATCAGTGTGATGTCACTTAATGTGATTATTCGGCAGCATGCTGACTTTTGTCTCCATTAACAGTCAGATAGAGCACAAACACCCAAGAGCTTATATTAAATTAAATGAAAAAATCACAGACAAATCAAATGATAGAATCCCAGTCAAAGATAAACTTCTGAATTACATACAAGCCTATATTTTTCCTGAATTCTTATCAATAATAGACTCAAGATACAATTTTTTTAAATAAAACCAAGTGAAAACTGCAAATTAATTTGCCAGCCAGTGCATTTTCTATTTAAAAGAGCAGATTTGACATTTTGCTATGGACTCTTTTTGTGTTCCACAGGAAAAACCAATTCCAACAATACATGGGTGACAGTTCAAACAACTTGTGGGAAGTGTGACTCAACTGAAATGATCCAATGTAGACATGCATCTATCTATCTAAAAATAAATGCTGCTCTTTTAAACTTTACATTCATAAAAGAATCCTGAAAAAACAAAGTATGCAAAACTGTTTCCTGTTATCATTATTATTATTTTTTTTGTAATGGTAGTGCACTCAAATAATTTTTTAAGTTGCATTTAAAAGAATTTGTTTCTCAATCTGACTCCTGGGGCCCCCAAGCATTTCACATTTCAAATGTCTCTCTTGTCTCACCTCATCTGCTCATTTGTAGAGAGCTCCATAACCTGAATTGTGCATGTCAGATTACTGAGACACCAAAAAAATAAATAAATAAAGAGAAAGAATGAGAAACACATTATCACACAGCTCAGATCAGCTTGCTCTCTGAAAACATAAACCCACTGTGCAAATCTATGTGATCCTGTACCTCAAATGGAAAAAAAACATGGCGCTAGCAACAAGAAGGTCATGAATTTGACTACCATGGAATGCACATACTGATTACAATTATAGCTTGAGTGCACCATCAATAAACTGCCATGCGCAATAAATCCTGTTTAATCTGTGACCTCCAAAAATTCTAATTGCCAATATTCCCGCAATTAATTTAATTTCTCAATTGCAAAACTATTTGAAAAACAACCTAGATGTGAGATTGGATGTGCTTTCATCAGGTCTTATACTTCACCCGATGACCCTTGGTGACACTGCATATGCATAGTTTATCAAGATTTGGGATTTTCCCAAACCTTTTTCACCTTCAGGTCACACCATAATACTTTTTGTTCTGGTGTTGTGTCTTGTGTGAGTTATAAATAACTTCCTTTCCTCAAGAGGAGGCTGAGGCTAGAAAAAGCTCTCCCACCCTCTTCCTCAAAGTGTGAAAGCTACAGTGCACCCAAGATTTCACTGCAGGGGTAAAGGAACAACCCAGCCGCCTCGTTCAAAATAAATCACCTTTGCCCTAAGTACTGAACAAGCTAGCTTAAATTTACCTACAGTAAATTTAAACATCCTTGAACACTATTCTGAAAATGTGTCTTATTGGTGCAGGCAAGCTTCAGTGGAGATAATTTGTGACCCTGGAGCACAAAACCATAAGGGTCAATTTTCGAAATTGAGAATTTGTACATCATCTGACAGCTGAACAAATAAGCTTTCCATTGATGTATGGTTTGTTAGGATAGGACAATATTTGGCCGAGATACAACTATTAAAAATCTGGAATCTGAGGGTGCCAAAAAAATGTAAATATTGAGAAAATCGCCTTTAAAGTTGTCCAAATGAAGTTCTTAGCCATGCATATTACTAATCAAAAATTAAGTTTTGATATATTTACAGTAGGAAATTTACAAAATATCTTCATGGAATATGATCTTTACTTATTTGATGATTTACTAATTAATTTAATCATTACTAATGGATTTTTTGCATAAAATAAATCAATCATTTGACCCATACATGTCTTTTTGCTATTGCTATAAATATACCCCAGCGACTTAAGACTTTTTTTTTTGTGGTCCAGGGTCACATTTATTCTGTTTTAGTAGGTCAGGTGTAAACCTACTAGAGGTGCTAGACTAGTCATTTGTGCTTTAGAGTGAGTGCCCCTCCAGCCCAAAATAGAGGATGACAGTTAATTATAACAAATCTCACACTATTCTGATGAAAATAACTGCATAGATTTTTTTTTCTTGCAGTGTTTTTATGGAGTGCAGTGTGCTGCTATCTCCACCCATGGCAGACAAGGCTGCATTCTCATTACCGTTTTATGAGGCCCAGGCCGCTACAAGTCTGCAGAGCTAGTGTTAGAACTGAGCTGCTATCCAAAGATCTTCATTTCACACAGACTCTCATGCAATAAAAGTACCATAAAAATTACAGCATGAAAAAGAAAATGCAAAGTGAAAGGTATCTTGAGCCAGTGTTCATTGATGTTGTGCAGGTCCTGCTTTACCACTGTATGAGCCAGATTAAATTGATTACTTGAAAAGCTGCTCAGAGAATTTATTTAGGAAATTCCAGTTAAACTTTTGGATTTATACCATTCAACGGGACTGTGTTGTTCTAATGATGCAGTCAGAAACCAATGGGTGGATATTTGCTGGTTAGCATGGCTCCATTAGCCCCTGTTGGTAGATTCTGTAACTACATATAAAACAACATTTTTCTGTCATTGACAATCATTAAAAACAAGCCGTCTATTCTGAAAAAATACTTTTTAAAGCAAATATCACTAAAATGTAATTATATTATAGCTGATGTTTTACCCGCACCCAAGTTTTTTTTTTCCAATTTGAATATATTTTTCAGATACAATATATATATATGGGAAATTCTATATAATATAATAACTCAGTGTGTGAAAAAAGTGTTTGCCCCCTTCCTGATTTCTTATTTTTTTGCATGTTTGTCACACTTTAATGTTTCAGATCATCAAACAAATTTAAATATTAGTAAAAGATAACACAACATGCAGTTTTAAAATGAAGGTTTTTATTATTAAAGGAAAACAAAATCCAAAACTACATGGCCCTGTGTGAAAAAGTGTTTGCCCCCTAAACCTAATAACTGGTTGGGCCACCCTTAGCATCAACAACTGCAATCAAGCGTTTGCGAATACTTGCAATGAGTCTGTTACAGCGCTGTGGAGGAATTTTGGTCCACTCATCTATGCAGTATTGTTGTAATTCAGCCACATTGGAGTGGTTTTCGAGCATGAACCGCCTTTTTAAGGTCATGCCACAGCATCTCAATAGGATTCAGGTCAGGACTTTGACTAGGCCACTCCAAAGTCTTCATTTTGTTTTTCTTCAGCCATTCAGAGGTGGACTTGCTGGTGTGTTTTGGATCATTGTCCTGCTGCAGAACACAAGTTTGCTTTAGCTTGAGGTCACGAACAGATGGCCGGACATTCTCCTTCAGGATTTTTTGGTAAACAGCAGAATTCATGGTTCCATTTATCACAGCAAGTCTTCCAGGTCCTGAAGCAGCAAAACAGCCCCAGACCATCACACTACCACCACCATATTTTACTGTTGGTATGATGTTCTTTTTCTGAAATGCAGTGTTACTTTTACGCCAGACGTAATGGTACACACACCTTCCAAAAATTTCAACTTTTGTCTCGTCAGTCCACAGAGTATTTTCCCAAAAGTCTTGGGGATCATCAAGATGTTTTCTGGCAAAACTGAGACGAGCCTTTATGTTCTTTTTGCTCAGCAGCGGTTTTCGTCTTGGAACTCTGCCATGCAGACCATTTTTGCCCAGTCTCTTTCTTATGGTGGAGTCATGAACACTGACCTTAACTGAGGCAAGTGAGGCCTGCAGTTCTTTGGATGTTGTTGTGTGGTCTTTTTTGACCTCTTGGATGAGTTGTCGCTGTGCTCTTGGGGTAATTTTGGTCGGCCGGCCACTCCTGGGAAGGTTCTCCACTGTTCCATGTTTTTGCCATTTGTGAATAATGGCTCTCACTGTGGTTCGCTGGAGTCCCAAAGCTTTAGAAATGGCTTTATAACCTTTTCCAGACTGATAGATCTCAGTTACTTTCTTTTTCATTTGTTTCTGATTTTCTTTGGATCTCGGCATGATGTCTAGCTTTTGAGGATCTTTGGTCTACTTCACTTTGTCAGGCAGGTCCTATTTAAGAGCTTTCTTGATTGCGAACAGGTGTGGCAGTAATCAGGCATGGGTGTGGCTAGTGAAATTGAACTCAGGTGTGATAAACCCCAGTTTTAACAGGGGGGCAAACACTTTTTCACACAGGGCCATGTAGTTTTGGATTTTGTTTTCCCTTAATAATAAAAACCTTCATTTAAAAACTGCATGTTGTGTTCACTTGTGTTATCTTTGACTACTATTTAAATTTGTTTGATGATCTGAAAAATTAAAGTGTGACAAACATGCAAAAAAATAAAAAAAAAACAGGAAGGGGGCCAACACTTTTTCACACCACTGTATATATATTATATATATATATATAATATATATAGTTACTATATTAGCACTTAAATTTTTTTGTCAAAGCCGTAGGTTGACTGATTTCACATGACTTAAATTATAGTTTATTTATTTAGCCTTAAATTTATTTTGCCTGTTTCTGTGCCAAGATTATAAATGTTGTTGTGACTGATCTTGGAGTTGGCTGGTTTGTGTCATGGCATAGAAGTCTTAACCAAGAATTTGATGAAATGTCAGTGGAGAAAATTTGGAAAATTATCTTGCAAGTCACCCATTGCTGCAGAAAAACTGGACAATCCCTGTACATTGTGCTCTACTCTAAGAGCAGAAAACCTTGATTTGCTCATTGTTGCGTGCAACCAGATAAAACATTACAAAAATCTTCTGCTCTATTTTAATATTAATATACATACATAATGAATATTTGCTGGTG